>OU015502.1:54616732-54876732 GCA_907164885.2 Dolomedes plantarius | reverse complement strand
CACACGCCTCGGCATTGATTCAAAGAGACTTTGGATGAGTTCTTGGGGTACAGCAGACCAAGTAGCTTCCACACGTTGCCAAAGTTGATCTGCTGTGGCAGCTGGGGATGGAATCTGGGTCAATCGTAGAGCAACCATGGACCACATGTTTTCTATCGGCGAAAGATCCGGAGAGCGAGGCGGCCAGGGAAGCAATTCAATCTGGCGATTGACGAAGAACCGTTGGACAATGCGTGCCACGTTTGGTCGCGCATTATCCTGTTGAAATATGGCTGTGGGCAAGCCCTGAAGGTAAGGAAGGACAACTGGCTCCAACACCTCGGAGATGTAGCGCTGGATGTTTAAAGTACCGGCAATGCGTACTAGAGGTGTGCGAGAGTGATATCCAATACCGCCCCATACCATAATACCCCGTGCAGGAGCAGTGTGGCGGTGCATAACGCAGCTGTTCAGTATCCTCTCTTCACGGTGTCTCCAGACTCGAATGCGACCATCGTGGTGTTGCAGACAGAAGCGTGACTCGTCAGTAAAGACAATTTCATTCCATTCTGCCGTCCACATCCTTCTGTCATCGCACCATTGGCGGCGACGTCTGTGGTTCTGCGTCAAAGGTAGACAAAGCAATGGACGTCTTGCGGACAGACCACTCTGCTGTAAACGGCGTCGAATGGTACGCGCAGACACTGGATGATGCGTTACAGACTGCATGTGCTGTGCTATGGTTCGTGATGTGACTGAGCGATCCGTCACTGCCATGCGCACAATTTGCCTGTCATCACGTGAAGTGGTGCGCTGAGGTAGATGCGATCGAACACGCCGGTCCGTCGTACCCTCCCGCATCCAACGATCACATATCCGCATTACAGTTGTTTGGTTTCGTCCAACACGATTACCGATTTCCCTGAAAGATAATCCACAATCTCGGTAGGCCACTATCTTTCCTCTGTCGAACTCGCATACTTGATCAAAAGATGATCGCTGTTTTCGACGAGGCATAATTGATCGTTTTTTTGAAAAACCACAAGAAAAACACAATTGCCGAACTTGAAATCGTCGAAATCTCCAAGCTTTAAATAGCGCTTTGAAGTGGCGCCACAGGCGCGCGTGATGTGCGTCTGCGCGGAAATTCTAATCATTTGCATATCTCATCTCCGCTAATGCATGTTGTAAATTTCATGTTATTTGCATGTTTCCTTCAGGGTGTTGCATTTACAGTGGCCAGCAGTGTATATAGTATGTGTCTCTAATTAAGTAACATCGCGCACATCCTTTTAACGCAGAAAAGGGTAGACGAGACCGGAGTAGAGAACACCAATAAACACATGTTGAAAACATGTTCAGGGGCTTTCTCATGTGTGACGGGACTGAATTTATCGATGCTTGGCTCTCCCAGGGATTTATCCCTGCGGATAATGATACGGACGCCGGACTGCTTGATTTTGATATGGACGCCGATACGGACACGACAATAAATATGGACTCTACCTCTACTCTGGAAACAACTATGGATATTGGAAAGAAGAAGGAACATTCTCTAACGGACACTGAAACTAAAATTATGGAAGACTTAATTAAAGGAACTATCCCGCCCTACGCCATGGAACCCTTGGAAAGGACTTACCGTTTATTATTTGAAAGATTTCGTCTGAGTAAGCATGCTTTAACTGAAAGTGATCAATCTAACCGTAAAGCGCATTCTTTAACTAACCCATTTAAACTCCCAAAAACTTCTCAGAATAAAAGTGATGGTTTTTCTTTCCCTCCCTAAGACTAACTTCAAAATCTCCGTTACCCATTAATTCAGATGCTCCTGTTACTACCAATAAATTTGATGCACTTAAGGAAAAAGTTTTAAATGACCATAATGTTGTCCAACCAGCGCCTAGAATCAGTAATAATGTGCCTAAAATTAAGCACATTACCATCGTTAAAACTCAAAATTATAGGGATGTCTTAAATGAAATAGCTGGTACTGATAACTGTAGAAAATTCCAAGCGAAGGTGGGAGTTGAATTTATTCGACTTGACCCCCAGACTGAAACTGATCATCGTAATATTTCAAAATACTTAAAATATCATAATATTGAAGGCTTTATTCTCCCACTTGGGTGTCCTGTGGGTTCGTCCTGTTAAAATTATCATCAGAGGATTACCTAGAGACATTCCGGCTACTGACGTTCACGATGAATTCAAAAGACTTGAATTCCCTGTTCTCAAAACCACCCAATTAACTAAGAAAGATAAAACTATCATACCTCTTTATCAAGTTCAACTTACCCCTTCTGACAAAACTAGAACTATCAATGATCTAACCTCTCTGTTTCACATCCGCATAACGGTTAAAATATATAAATCCCCCTATAAGAGTCAACAGTGTCATAACTGTAACTACTTTCACCATCACTCAAGCAACTGCTTGATGAAACTACGTTGTGTTAAATGCGCAGGCCCCCATAAAACCATTGACTGTTCCATTAAAGAAAAAACTCCCACCCTCAAATGTTGCAAGTGCTCTGGTGACCATCCTGCTAACTGGAGAGGATGCCCCAAATTCCCCCATAATTTACCTCAATGTAAGAAAAAACAAACATCTAAAGTAAATCCTAATGTTAGTTATGCTAATGCTGCTGGTTCGCATTCCCTTCCTACCCCAGTAAATTCTGCTTCCTCTAATGCCGATTCTGTCCCTGAACCTTCTACCAGTGCAACTAGCACACCCAACAATAGTGAAATTATTAATCTCTTGGCCCAAATGAGAGAAATTGGTTCCATCATGGCAGACATTAAAAATATCCTTGGAATATCTGACTTCTTGGATCTGCTAGTTACACTAAGGCAGAATAAGGAACGCATTCTCCAAGCCAAATCTTCCGATGAACAGGTAGTTGCTTTCATCTACTCTATGCTCAATCTTCCTTCTAAAACCGTGCCATGAATGTTTTTATATCTCTTTCCGTTGTCGCTTGGAACGCCAATGGCATTATTAGTAAAATTCAGGAGTTCAAGGTTTTTATAAGTGAGCATTGTCCCGATATTATCCTTATTCAAGAAACTCACCTTCGACCAGGGGATAAGTTCAAAATTCCAAATTATACTGTTTACCGTAGCGACTATGTTGACCCGACTCGTAATGATTGCGCTATAAGAGGTACGGCGATCGCTGTTAAAATGACCCTCCCTCACCATGATATTGTACTGCCCGCGCTCAAAGTTATCAACGCTACTGCAATTAACGTCTGTTTTCGGAACTACCCACCGTATACCATCATTTCTACTTACATCCCCCCTGTCTAAATTGTATGGATATCTTGAAGATCTTAAAAAGCTTAATAATATCAATAATGATACCATTATTTTCGGTGACTTAAATGCCACCCATACCCTGTGGAACGGCCCTAATTCTCCCATTAATCCTTATTGTGCGGTCCTTAATAACTTCACGGCTAATACAAATTTCGATATTATTGCCCCTACCACCCCTACCCACTTTTCCTTTTCCAGGAATAATATTTTGGACTTTGCCCTTGTTAAAGGTATCCCTCATGATCTGTACATTGACTCCATTTGTGACCTGTCCTCTGACCACAATCCTGTGTTACTCAAAATCTTCATCGACCATAATCCTCTTAATATTAAACAGAAAAGTTTACTAACTGGTCTAAATTCAAAAACATCCTTGCTAGTAACCCCTTTGTCCACCCCGTTGTTAATGGTACTGATGATATTGACGATCTCGTCAATAGTATCACTTATGATATTAACTTTAGCCTATTTAACAGTACCCAAATCATCCCCCCTAGTAATAAATGTAACGCTGACCCTAACTTAAAATTACTGATAAACAACAAGAACAAAGCGCGTAAGAATTGGCAGCATAATAAAACTGATATCAATAAAACTATAATGAATAACGCTCAGCGGGGCCTTAAATATTACTTAAAGGACAAAGCCAATTCTAACTGGGAACATTTTATTACTTCTCTTGACACTACAAACAATTCTATTTGGCGTACGGCCAAAATATTTAAAAACTAATTTAATATCATTCCCCCTCTTAAAATCCCCAATTCCAATTCTCATGCTAGCACTGATCTCAAAAAATGTACCCTTATTGCTAAAACTCTTTCTCAATATTTTGCTCCCAACCCCCCTCAAAATTCCAGCACTGAAAACATTGCCAAGACTAATTTGGATCTCTTTAATAATACGACTCACGATAGCCCCACCCCTTACATTGTTCCTGTGGACGTTAAAGATATTATTAAAAATTTCCCCAGAAGGAAGTTCCCTGGTGATGATGGTATCACACATACTATGCTTAAGCATCTCCCTCCTCATTATATTTACAAAATTATCGTTCTCATTATTTCTATTTTTAAATTTGAGTATTTCCCTCCTAAATGGAAAAATTCCATTATTGTTCCAATTCGTAAACCCGGCAAACCCCCTTCCTCGCCCGATAGTTATCGTCCTATAAGTTTATTAAACACTATTAGCAAAATAACTGAAAAATTTCTTGCCCTCGAAATTAACAAACATCTGGAAGCCAATAACATCTGGAAGCCAATAACTATTTGGCAAATCACTAACTCCCCATGGTATTTTCGTAATGTTGACATTTATAGGGAGATAAATCTCCCCACTATTCAAAATTATCTCAAAAATCTTGCTATTAATTTCCATAAAGATTTAACAAATGATCTTATTAAAAACTTGCCGATTACGACCCTGCTGACCCAGCTAACAAGAAACGGCCCCGTGCCATTCTTGCTCGTAACTTTTAATTGTTTGTCCTGTTTGTTCGCCCTGTCTCTTTTTTCACCCTTGTTTTAGCTTTACTTGTTCTATCGAAGCTATTTGTTTTCCCCACTTTCTATTTTCCTTCCTACTTTCGTTTTTATTGATCACTGAAGTT
Source organism: Dolomedes plantarius (assembly GCA_907164885.2). Lineage (NCBI taxonomy): Eukaryota > Metazoa > Arthropoda > Arachnida > Araneae > Dolomedidae > Dolomedes > Dolomedes plantarius. The sequence goes on along the minus strand of OU015502.1, from coordinate 54,871,817 downwards.
TTATGCATTGCTATATCATCCTACAGTGGAGGGCCCGGCCCATGTACTGTAGTTACCACTACTCTTCCTGAAACTGTAGTTCGGTGGTGGTGTATCGCTGTTGCATTAATTTATTTTTTGTGATACTTGACATGTTATAGTCTTGTATCGTGTTTTTGTTACTTGTTTCTTTTTACCGGTAATGTAGCCGGTTAATGCATTTCTTTTTCAAGTTTTTAATTCTTTAAAGTTAAATAAATGACTTTAATTTTTATCTTAAATTTGATTTGGCTCGTTTTATTTTATTTTTGTTAAAAGATAAGGTTTAATTTCTGAGCCATTACCATGTTCAGCACCACTGCGCAAATAATACTGCTCGAATGGGTTTTTCGATCATCTATATCTAGACCCTATTAAAGGGCCATCACGCCTGGGCATGAACTTGTAAGTGCAGTTTTTGTCAGAGTTACTATGGAGGTGAGTTGTAACCCAGACTTTGTCGCCTTGTTTGAGGGAAGGAGCCTTTGTAAATCTTTTGTTTGAATAATGTCTACGATGGTCTTGCCTTTCCTCTATTTGATCTCTAACTTGCTTAATGAAATTGGCGAATTTCTTTAAATACGGAGTAATCTCAGGAATGAAATTATCATTCTTGACAACACTTCGAAAATCATGGGCAATATCATCGGTAGTACGTACGTAGTACTCTCGACCAAATATGAGATATGCAGTAGTCTGTCCGGTGGAATCACATTTTTCTGTGTTAAGGGCAAATCTAATGATTGGTAGTTTTTCCCTCCAGGTATTGTGATCATTCTCAACTAACATGGCTAAATAGCGCTTAAGACCCCTATTCCTCCTTTCAACAGGATTTGCTTGTGGATGATAAACTGGGGTTAAGGTTTGTTTGATGTCCAAAAGAAAACATACTTGCTGCATTATAGCACTAACAAACTGAGGTCCGCTGTCGCTTATTACCCGTCTAGGTAAACCACATCTCAGAAATACTTCTTTTATTAGAATGATGGCACACTCTTTGGCTGTTGCAGTGGTTAATGCAAATAGTTCTACCCACTTGGTGCACAGTCTTCTATGATAAAGATCCATTTCGTATCATTAGTCTTTGGTAAAGGCCCAAATAGATCTATTCAAAGGGTCTCAAATCGTTGACTATAGATCGAAATTTGTAACAGTCCAGATGGTTTCTGGTTACTAGGTTTATAACGACAACAATCAGGGCACTTCTTGATATATTCAGTAATATATTTATGCAAACCAGTCCAGTAGTACCGCTTTGAAATTCTATTGTAGGTTCCTTCGATTCCGTAATGTCCGGGGCATCATGGTGCTCTTTCAACACTTTCTCGTTCTTGAATCGGGACCACTATCTCGGCTTCTTCTATATCTGCCTCGGGAGAATATCTATATAACGCTCCTTGATTTATAAGGTAACCTTGGTCACTCAAATTCGCGAAATTTTCATCTTTAACGAGACTTTCTAAAGATTGTATAATTTTCCTAACATCTTCGTCTTTTAATTGTTCTTCATGAATTTCTTTTGCACATCGTGCAGGGATATCGTTGGAAATAGTGCAAATTTTACAAGTTTCTTCATCATGATGACAGAACGGTCTGGACAACATTTCAGCAACAATATTGGCCTTCCCAAGTGTTTATTCTATCCTCAGGTTGAAGGACTTTACCTGTATTGCCCATCGCGCTAGGCGACCGGTAGGGGACTTCAAATTCATTAACCATCTAAGGGACTGATGGTCTGTTGCCCCAGTTACTTCTTGGCCATCAATATATGCACGAAACTTATTCAAAGCCCATACAATGGCCAAGGCCTCTCTTTCGGTCGTAGAGTAATTTCTTTCGACCTTGGTGAGTAACCGACTTGCATACTAAATTGGATGTTCGTCTGCACTTGTACCTTGTAACAAGACCGCAACAAGGGCATAGTTACTAGCATCTGTTCTAAGGGTATAGGGTTTAGATGAATCATTTTGGCCAAGAACCGGAGGACTTGTCAAAAGGTGCTTCAGTGTTTCAAAAGCTAATTTTTGTTCCTTGCCCCACTCCTAAGACACATTCTTTTTGTTAGATTACTCAAGGGTCTTGCAATCTCTGAAAAGTTAGGTATAAATTTTCTATACCACGAGCAAGTTTGCAGGAAAGCTTGTACTTGTTTTAGAATTTTTGGAGTTGGCATCTCTTGTATAGCAGCTGTTTTGTCTGGATCGACTTTGAGTCCCTTACTCGTTATGTAATGTCCCAAATACTTTATGCGGTTACAAGCAAAATTGCGCTTCTCTCGGTTAGCGTATAATTTAAATTCCCGCAACTTCTCGAAAACTGCAACTAAATTTTCTACATGTTCATTGAATGTTTCAGACAATATGATGATGTCATCTAAGTATGACAGAACAAGAATATTCTTTAAGGAATTTCTAAAGTTGTCGATCATACGTTGGAAGGTTGCCGGGGCGTTCTTTAATCCGAAGGGCATTTTCCGGAAACGGTAACTTCCAAAGGGGTAAACAAAAGCCGTTTTGTCGCGATCTGTAGGGTTTACCTCGATTTGATGGTACCCGTTCTTTAAATCAATAGTTGACATAAAAGGTATGTCTTGCTTCATGTAGAAGGTCGTCAATTCTGGGCAGAGGGTATTTATCAGTCTTCGTGATAGCATTTAGTTTCCTGTAATCTACACAAAGTCGCATTCGGCTATTAGGTTTAGGTACTAACACCACCGGTGAAGCTTAAGGCGACTCACACTCTTCTATGGTTAGTAACTCATCTAGCTCCTAGCTAGCAACTCATGTAGCTCCTTCTTTAATAATTCTTTCTTTGGAGGATATATACGATATGGCGGAACTGCGACCAGAGGGTTATCCCCTGTATCAATGTAGTGTTTGACTTTGGGAGTCGTTTCTTCCCCTGGTTGAAAGACATCTTCAAAATGACTAAACAATTCGTTTAATTCTGATCTTTGATCATTGGATAGATGTTTTCCTTCATTTTCTCTTAACAGCAACGTGTAGACTTCCTCAGCATTTTTAGAACACTCAGGTGGTCTGAAATCATCATCATCAAATCAAAATTTCTGTTTTGGATTGTCGTGGTAATACCATCTATGATTTGGAAGATCTAAAACAATCCCAGCGCTACGTAAAAAATGAGTTACTAACAATGTTCTGTTATCCTTTGCTGTAGGTAATGCAAATAAGTTTAGTTCGAAAGATCGTCCTTCAATTTCAAATTCTACTTGGGCCGTATAAACTTCTGTTTCATTTTGGATACCATCGGCGAAGGTTACATTCATGCTAATTTTCTCAAATTCTACTCCTCGTTCTCTCAAGAGGTGATTGAAAAAGGTTTCACCAGCTATAGTGTGGCTGGCTCCTGTGTCAGCACACACAATACCGTTTATTACGTTGATCTTAACTTATGTTGATCAACAAAGTCGACTGGGGTTCCTCGACAGAGGATGTCCGAAGGTGGATAGCTCTGAATTCAGCTCCTTTTCTAGAAGAGGGAGAGCAGGTCGGGCACTTAGTCTTGATGAAGCCTGGTTTTCCACAGCCATAACAGCTAACAACTGGTCGATCTTCAGATTTTACAGTGTGTCTAGGTGACACATTTCTAGGATTTTGAGGATTAATTTTATTACCTTTGGGAACGTCTCGTTGATAAAATTTTGGGTTTTCCTTACTAACGTTTCTATTTTTCATATGTCTAACTTCTTCATATAAATCTAATTTATCTGCAAGTTGAAGAGGATTGTTCCACTCGCTCAAGTGATCTAGAAAGTGATCTTTGTAATCTAGAGGGACTTCCTTTTTAATTTCATCAGCCACTATCAAATCCTTTAATTCTTCGAATGCCGAGACTTCTGATTCCTTAAGCCACCCATCGAAAAAATTCTGTAGATCGAAGTAAAAATCTCGCCAGGTACTTTCTGGAATTTTTCGGCATTGAACAAACAGTTTCCGAAAATTCTCCGCACTTTATTTAAAACGTTTTAGGATAATCTTTTTAACTTTCTCATAATTCTGAGCATCCTCAGTAGATTCCTTTGCAATCAATTTAGCAATATCGGTTGGCAAAAGACCAACAAGATAGACTACCCATTTTGAAACTGGTACGTTTGAAAATGTTAACTGTTTCTCAAACAAATCCAGTAATAAATTCACATCAGTTGTTTTCGGATCAAAGTTAGGGACTAACTTTTTTAGTTCTAACTTAGGCATGTCTGCGTCTAAGGAAGAAGACACCTTTGCAGACTCCGTTCTACCAGAGGCAAAACTGGATTGCAACTTTAATTTCTCTAATTCAAACAACCGCTCATTCTCTTTCTCTTCCATTTCATACTGACGTGTTTTCTCTTTCTCATTCCTAAAAGCTTGAAGACGTCCCTCAATCAATCCTTCATCGTATTCCGAGCTCTTTTTAATGAGTGAAATCAATGGAATGCTTCTTTTACCCGTAGGATCAATCCCTAATTCTTCTGCAAGGTGCGTCAACTTATGTGGCTGGGCTTTACTTAAGAAAGCCATGCTTAAAATTTCAATCAAAGGATAATATTTTCCTCAAGTGTATACCAAAACTATTAGAATCCTAACATACATGGGGTTCAACTTTATATATACATATATAGATCCCAGAGATCACCTTTTTATAAAATTTGCAACTTTTAAGAACAGTTTAATTCAAATATATATTCAACAGCAATACACAATAAAGAAGATAAATAACACTTTAAGTAGAAACAATAGTTTAACTTCTTGAAATCAATTGCACATTACGATTCTAAGAACATATAAAAATAACAATATTTTCTAAACCATAATTTACTTAAGCAAATTGCGTGACTATATCTCTATCAATGGTATCTCAATGTATAATCTTAATCTCAAATTCTAAACAGAATCGAACGAATGGGAGCAATGTAGCCTTGTAAGACTGTTTCATACCTTATTTAATAATATCATATATTTTTAACATATAAAAAATATTAAAAATATGTCATTAAAGAAGTTTAAAGCTTGTATTTTAATTAAATGATTTAGTATGATATAAATTTACTTCAGACTAGCCGTGACCCCTCTCTGTGGGTCGCGACCCACAGTTTGCGTACCACTGGTCTATATTTCCAAATGTTGAAATAATTCTAATAATTTTTTCCATAATACCTATTTGTGACGCTAATGATGAGCGTTCATCTTAGGTTTTGAAACGTGTTATATACGTAATTCGTTAGCTCTGTAAGTTGCATTTGACCAGTTTGCCAATGATGCTCATAGAAATCGATGCAGTTCAGTTGTTAGACTGTAAATATATTATTGATTAATTCGCTAAATATGAAGCGAAAAAAGTTTCAACTTAGTTTTTTTATATTTAGAATTCTAATGTTCTAACAATCTTTAATAATTTTTAGCGAAATTACCTAAATTTTCTTCATAAATTAGAAACACAATGAAATTTTCCCTATTCCTTTTTATCTATTTCCACCAGTTTTCTAGGTTTAAGGTGGAGAACAGATTTCATGAATAGAAAGAAAAAAAATACTTTTTCAGCTCAGGACAATGATGAGCTTTCAGTACGTTGCAACCCCAAAAACAAGCACTTACGAGATATTTAGACCAACCGTGCAATCAGGTGATTGGCCTGTCTAACGAGGAGATAGCGTGGCCTTACGAAATAGTCTGCGAATGTGAAACCGTCTTTACAGAAATTCTTCCCACAGATTCTTGGTTATTTCCCTGGAATTTACCACCGAATTTCCTGAAACAATTACACAAATGGCCTGTTTAAATTGCATTCGGAGCCTTGCGTTAAGTTATGTTAGCTACGAGATTGTTGGCATGACCCGAGTTTGGTTTGACATAGTCTATTTTCGGCTCCTTATCACACTCTTCATGTCCCGTCGATGTTCCGAAACTAGGGAAAATTGCACGAAGCTAGGTGCGTCTAAAATGGATTTAATCATGGCCCAGGCTCCGGCACCATAGCACAAATTCTTAACATTTACAGTGCAAATGTAGATGCACACATTATCTTCGTTCCTTCGCATCTATGATGTCATCTTTGTCTCCCTTCGACACATACACTCCAGCATAACGCCATCCACAGAAAGCTTTTCATTGCTGTAAGTTACAAACTCTTTTTTTACAACTGAACACTGTGGCACCACTTATGTAGTATAACGTAATCCAGAATTATAGGACAAAGAAATCAATCATAAAACCGTTTAGAATCCATAACTACCACTTGTAGTATTTCAAGCATCTACTGATTGAATTCAGGACAAGCTGAAAAGCAGGCATACGAACGCTGATCACTACCTACTGAGTGCTAAATTCTACTTAATCGTATCTATCCTATTCTTCCACAACCAGTGCTGAATAATACCTCAGGCATGTACTGACTGAACCCAGGGCAAGTTGAAAAGCAGGAATACGTACGTTAATCACTACCTACTGAGTGCTAAATTCTACTTACTCGTATCTATCCTATTATTCCACAACAACTGCTGAATAATAATTCAAGTATCTACTGACTGAACCCAGGGCAAGCTGAAAAGCAGGCTTATGTACACTAATCACTACCTACTGAGTGCTGAATTCCACTTAGTCGTATCTATCTTACACTTCCACAACAAATGCTGAAAGTGTTGCTCACCCCCCACTTGCAAAGCAGCTTCCAATCTAATGCAGCTACAAATTAGAATAACCTTTCAAAATCTCCATGAGCTCAGGTGTTTTTTCATAATAAGACGCATACTTCACAAAAATGTTGTAGTACACACACTCACACAAACTGTATTATTCTCTTTTTATGTAGCATGCACTGTTAAAAAACAGTGAAATGACAACAACCTTTGATTCTTCTTACTTAAGGATTTTATTTATAAAGTAGTTTTCTATATAAAACTAATGTGCAATGTTTAACTGGAACACACAAAATATACAACATTACGTTATTGAGACTAGCACAAATGTTTGTTGCAAAAATGCTTGTACTCGTTCAAGCTAGTATTTATCAAATTAAAGACTTCATTTTGTTTTGAAAGTGTAAGGCACATTTATGTTTTTTCTTAAGGCTTACAATGTACACAGATAACACATATACCAAAATAAATGATGGATGAGACGTATAATGTTTTACATAGGTGTCTTTTTCTTTCTTCCACTGATGAATTGGTTTATGAAGGAACGTGTATTTATTTAGAAGTTAATTTCATGATAAATGCCTGTGTTTCAGTTCAAAGGTTAATTTAATTGTTTTATAAAGTTTCCAGACATTTGACATACTTACTTGAAAATAAATGTTTAATGTTAAAAATATATTAAAAGCAAATTATTTTGATTGAGATGATTTTCATTTTGTTGTGAATGCTAATATTTAACCTTCTGTGTTTAAGTAAAACGTAATTTAAGATAGATTGTTTGACTACTTATATTATTTTAATTACATCAGTGGAAAGTTGTCTACAGCGGATTTATATTTAAAATTACCAAAAAATTTTTTAATGAATGATTGTTTTTTTTCACTATGAATTCCCTTCGATCCCCCTCTCTAAATAGACACTTGCAAGTTCAAATATCTTCTTTGAAAGTGAAAATTCAGAAAACTTAATTTTATTTCTATGTCAAGAAAAAAAATGTACATCCTTTAAACGTATAACGTGGTACTTCGTAATAAATATTTATGTCTGAAATATCAGTTTTTAAAGGGATATTCTTGCATAAAAGTAAATTTTAATATGTACTGAAAAACTAAATGTATAACGTTGTACTTCTGAATAGAAATTTCTGTGCCTGGAATTTAAATTTTTTTAAAGGGATTTTTCTGCATAAATGTAAAATTTTAATGTGTATTAAAAATCGAAATTTGTAACGGGGTACTTTGGAATAAATATTTATGTCTGGAATTTCAATTTTTTAAAAAAAGGGATTTTCAGGCGTAAATACAAAATTTTAATGTATACTAAAACACGAAACTTGTGGCTTATGACTTCAGAAATAAATATTTATGTCTGGAATTTCTGTTTTTATTAAAAGGGATTTTCCTGCATAAATGTAAACTTTTAATGTATATTAAAAAACTAAATTTCTAACGTAGTACTTAGTAATAATCATTTATGTCTGGAATTTCAGTTTAAAATAAAAAAGATTTTCCTGTATGAAAGTAAAATTTTAATTTATACAAAAAAACGAGATGTATACCGTGGTGCTTCGGAATAAAAATTTATGTCTGTTCAAATTTATTTTCCTGCATTTATGTAAAATTTTAAGCTTAACAATTAATCAACATCCTGAAATAGTTTTAGAGGCATAAAAATGTTGGGATCTTTTATCAAATATGGGTGTTCCTTATCAAAAAGATACATTTAAACCAAGGAAAAAATATCTGGATTAACTTTTAAACTGAGGACAACAGGACAATTTTCTAGGTACTTCCTTTAGAAATTTTTATGCAAATCAATAATTCATATTTTTCATGTAATGTAAAATACACGAAATAGCCACAATAGACACAGAGCTTCCATAGGTATACATTTAAAAAATATATTTTCCTATTCAAGTTCGATAAATTCGGCAGAATCCAGCGCTGGTCAGTTTGTTAAAATACCAAAGGAACACAAAGTTCGTCATTTAAAGCTTGAAAAATGAGCATTTCGAAATGCTGTTGAGTTACCATCACAGTTTCGACCACCGTATCACACTTGAGGCATGTCTTGTAAATGGCCAGCTTTCAGGCAAGACGCGCAGCAGTATTTTCCATAGTACTTGTTGTTGCAGAAGTTGGCTTTGACAATTAAATTACAGTTCTTGAACTGGGGGTTGTCGACACATGCCGATTCAGTTTGCACTTCTGGAAAACAAAATTAAATATCAAAATTATAAACAGCAGGTATATATGTAAGGCAGGGAATCGTCGACTAGTACCGTTGAAAAAATTTGGGTCTCCGATGTAGATTTTTCATTATCTACGTTAAAATCATCATAGTATATATTTGAAAAATATCCCATCGGAAGATATATAGACTATATCTTATATTATATAACCAGATATAGTAGGGCGCGGTGGCTCAGTTGGCAAAGGCAGAGAGTCAGCGATACGAAAGTCTCTGGTTCGATGCCGGTCGCTGACAAATCCACCGCCGTGTACGCTAATGGCGGCTGGTTCACGAAAACTCTGTCGTGGCTGCAATGTCCTACAACTTCTCGAAATTTGCCTCAGGAGGTGAAGGGTCAAGTGCACCGGTGTCGTCACTTGACTCGGTTCAAAATTACGGCACTGGCCCTTTATCCAAGTCGGACTCCGACCCTTGTGGTGTTATTCAAAACCGGAGCAGTACCATTCTGACCATTATCCTTTATGTACTTATAAGCTTTTCTTTACATTCGTATTCATTCTAAAACTAGCATAACAATATAATAAATAAACTACACTCCTTCATAAGAATATAAACTACTAAAATTAGTTTTTCTCATGCTCATAATAATGCTGACAATAATAATTTAATAACGACGAAGTAATAATAAATGTGTCATACTACAATCATAACAGAGCAAGGACTTCCAATATCTGTTTTTACTTTTCTTAACACGCTCTTGGAGAGCTGAGCAAGACATGTTGGGGACCCAGGTCCCCAACATGTTCTCATACCGAACCGAGCATTTACAAAATAGAAGCTGTATAAGTGAGGGCTGTGTTAGGACAAACTTACGATCTACCGATTCCGGACAGGGCACTAAATGTCAGGAGCACAGAGACTTCTTGATCCAACACAAACAAGTTAATTTCTCCCTGATGTTGACTTCATACTGTTACATTCATATAACATTCATACTGTTAAACAATTAAATTGCAAATTTCAGTTACGACATACCCCATACCCCTTATATCTCCCTTCATATGATGTTGGTTTTTAACATTCACATTGTTAAACGCATAAATTACAAACCTGAGTCATGACATCTCGCATATCCTTTAAATCTCTCTTTACATAATGTTTGATTTTAACACTTATATTGTTAAAAGTTTAACTACAAACTCCTTTCATGGCATCTCACATTTCCCTTATATTTCTCCTTTACATGATGTTGGTTTCAACATTTATATTGTTTAAAGCTTAAATTGCAAACTTCAGTCACGACATCTGGCATATCCCTTATATCTCCCTTTATCCGATGTCGGTTTTAATATTTATTATATACTAGCTGAAGTACCCGGCGTTGCCCGGGATTTTAACAATATTTGTTAACCAAAATCAATTTAAAAATTAACACAGTATAAATGACATAGAAAAAGTATATGTGAAATGTTATACACATCTCAGAATTCAGGAATTTCAGCCTTTCATCATTGTAGCACTAAAATCTGAAAAGCAAAAATGTCAAATTGTCTAATGTTTGCTAACCAAAATTAATGTAAAACTAAACACGTTATAAATAACATAGAAAAAAACATGTGAAATCTTATACACATGAACAAAATGAAAACCCAATAAAAAAATATATAAAATTACAATAAACTCCTCAGAATTCAGCTAGATTTAGCCTTTTATCATTTGGGCAAAAATAGAAGCTGAAATTACAGGTTTAGCAGAAATTTCCAATAGAACCTTGATATGACTCTAGCGTTGCCTCTTAAAAAATGAAGTGTTTGATTGAGGGCTGCAAACCATTCAACTCCTCTCCACATTAAACTCCTATAAACATCCTCTACATATTAAATTCCTTTTCTCTCCATAATAAACTCCTCAGAATTTTGGTAGATTCAGCCTTTCATCATAGTACCACTAAAACCTGAAACATCCTCTCCAGAAATATAAATTTATTAATTACAATAATTAAACTCACGCAAATGTATAAATTACATAAGTTTTTAACCAACATTTGAATAATTCGTAAATGAAAAAGCATACGAAAATAAAGATAATAAGAACTTCCGGAATCGAAATTAATTACCCTTAATTTTTAATTAATAAAAAACCAACATAATATGAATAAAAACGATAGTTGTTTAAAAGCATATGAAAATAAAGCTATTATAAAGATAATAATAAAAAAAGCATATGAAAATTAAGCTATTATAAAGATAACAATAAAAAAAGCATATGAAAATAATGCTCGCGTATGAAGTTAACGTTATGATATAAAGATAGTAATAATAATATAAACCGCGTGCATAAAATATTTAGCTTTTCAAGCGAAATAAATTAATTTTTAGAAAAAAACTACATTTAATCGAGAAATTAAATACATTGCACAAAATTTTGATTTTACCAACTTTCTACCCTACAATTTACACCGTACTTCTTTGAAGTTGGGTGTTGAAACATCCTCTTTGAAAAATTTACACCCTACTTCTTTTAAATAGGGTGTAAATATAAAGTTTTATCAGCCAATGGAATGTCAGTTAAAAACGATTGTTGTTTAAAATCATATGAAAATTACGCTATTATAAAGATAGTAATAAAAAAAAGCATAGGAAAATAATGCGTGCGCATGAAGTTAACGTTACGATATAAACATAGTAATAATAATATATCTATCTTCTATCTTCTTCTTCTATACTAATAAAAGGACAAGTGGAAGTCGGATCACGTGACCGTAACTCATCCGGGCGGGCCACTCCTCGAAAAAAAATGGCCGACAAATATACAGGAAAATCGGTGTATTTTTTTTCTCATGAAAGTACATAAATGTTACATATTTGGAAAGAGCTTCGGAAACTGATAATTTTTTCTGCGTACACTTATTCTGTTAATTCAATAGTTTTAGAGATATTTTCATTCTAAAATCACTCACTGCTGAGAAACCAAATCATTTGGTGCAGTGGTACTGCCATCTGTCGGCAGCGGCGGTAATGAAAATTGAAAAGAATTTCTTCACTTGAATTTAATACATTTGTAGGCTTTTTTTTTCTTTTGTGGGGCCCGAAGTACATAAATATGTTACACGGATGGCTTGAGCGTAGCTAGGCGAAGCCCGGCTAGTATATATATAAAACAGTTCCGTAACTGACTGACTGACTGACTGACTGACTGATTGACTGACTGACATACAACGTACAGACCAAACCGCGGGAAATAAAAGGGCTGAAATTTTGCATGGCGATTCTTCTTATAGTGTAGGGGTGCACTAAGAAAGATTTTTGAAAAATTCTTCTTAGATTTTTTTAAAATTAAATTTTTGAGTTGTTTTAGTAACTTTTTTTAAGTTTGCATTTAAAATAATAATAATTTGAGGGTTATAAAATTTATATCACGAAAAAGATCATAAAAATTCCTTTAATATGAAATCTTTTTCGAATCTTTACCTCCATTTTATGATTTTTGTTGAATTTTTAAAGATTAATTTTTAGAATTTAACCTTTTACATGCCACACTATGATCAAGGAATAAAGTACCATATTTTGCTGCGTAACTTTGGTCGATAACTTCCAGGAAGTCGGTCCAACAGGTGTACTCCACTCATTCCTTTATTATATAATTTTATAATGTAAGGTTAAGGAAAATCAACTTTTATTTTAGCTCGCACATATCTTTTTGCTCTTCCTAATGATTCGTGAGTGAAAAAATTTGATGTAATAGTTACAACAAAACTATCGTTCCAATGGCACATATAAACTTCTCCATCGCATCGGTAATCAAACTCTCCACGTTGAAATTTCGATATTTCTTTTGCTGTTTTAAGAGAACATTGTCCCGTTCTGGAATCTCGTACTGTGCCGATTGCCTTAAAGCCTTTGTTAGATAAATCTGTCAGCAGACTGTAGGATGTAAAAAAAGTTATCGAAAAATATTTTGCGTTTCTTTGGATTGTCAATAAAAGATAATAGTTCGGAGACAACTTTTGATCCAAGTGGCAAATTTTCATTATTCGAACTTTTTCCACCGTAGATAGACATAGCATAAGGATAACCATTTGCTGAGCAGATCATCCAAACTTTGAAACGAAAGCGAATTGGCTTTCCACGTATGAACACCTTAGCCGAACGGTGTCCGTAACACGGAACCATGGATTCATCGATACTCATATTTTCATGAAAAAATCCAAATTGACGAAAATTTTTTCCAACATCTTTATAAAAGGGAGAAATTTTTCCTAATTTATCGCCTGGTTCCAATTTACTATTATCAACAATGTGGAAATACTTTTTTAACATACGAAATTTATTTCTGGGCATTGTATTGTTAACAATTAGGATATGCAAATGTTCCTGAGAGCTCCAATATGTATTTTCATCAGGTACTGAGTGGTAGCCACTAAACAACAGTAATCCAAGAAACTGCCGAATGTCATTTGCGTCGACGTCTAAAGAGTCTCCTTTTTGTAGGGCATACAGCTTTTTAAGTTCGGCTGTAATCAGACGGCAGAATCACTGATTGACGGCAGAATCACTGATCACGTGTGATATCACTGCTTTTGTATATTGTTACATGCCAATGTTCCTTTTTTGGAACATTGCATTTTTACGCAGTCTTAAGGAAATATTTCTTGTTATTATTTTAATTTATTTTATTAACTAGTTAAACTTGTCCTTTGCAAGTACGATGAGGAAATTTTTGGGTGGATTTGAATTTTTAGGAATTTTATAGAATTTTTTTTTCTTACGTACTGTAAAAATTGTGAAAAAAGCTGATTTTTAGAAATTTTTCTACGCTAAAATATTCATATTTGAAAAAAAAAAGTCAAAAAATCAATCATGCCTTCTATAATATAAGGTAATTTTTTCAAACTGACAGATATTACAGTTTATTTTTAAAAAAATATTAAACATGGTGTTCCAAAAAAGGAACATTGGCATGTAAAAGGTTAATTTATTAAACGCTGATCACGTGATTTCTTTTTGTTACTTTAAATAAATTTATCTTCACATAACAACGAAATAGGCAAAAAAATACTTTTTTTCTTGCTAATGCGGGTGCGGGTTTATGCAACACCTCCTGAACGAACGTTTAGGAGGTGTTGGTTTATGGAATACTAAAAGTTTAAAATAGTGGCGCCATCTATTGCACGTGAATCGAGAATAGCATCCTTCAAAAATTGTTGGCAATCCTAATTGTTAGCAATACAATGCCCAGAAATAAATTATTGATGAATGTTTGTTAACCAAAATCAATTTTAAAACTAAACATAGTATAAATAACATAGAAAAGATTTAGCCTTTATCATTGGGGCAAAAAATCCTGAAAAGTAAAACATAAAATATATAAATTTATAATAAACCTACCAAAATCCATTAAAAAACTAAACACAGTATAAATAACATAGAATAAAAAAGTATACGAAATGTTATACACATTCATAATATGAAAACCAATTAAAAATATATAAATGTATAATTAACTCCTCAGATTTCAGCTATATTCGGTCTTTCATCATAAAAAAGCTGAAAAAAAATAAAATAAAAATAATTTTAAAAAATAATAAAATAAAATAAAAATAATAATTTAAAAAATAATAAAATAAAATAAAGATAATAATTTAAAAAATAATAAAATAAAAGCTGATATAAAAAAGCTGATATAAAAAAGCTGAAAATACAGGTTCAGAAAAATCTGCACGATCCCCTACTCGAACCCGAGTCTTACAGGGTACCAAATGAACAGTTTTAATGAATACGCTACGATGACACACGACTCTGTTGAGTAAAGTAAAAGATATACGCAATGCGTTTTTGGGAAAGTTGCTATGGTTGGGTTGGTGAATATACATACATTTATGGAGTAAGAGGAGTTTTAAGTGAGAAATAAGTTAGCAGGATAGAAGCTTAGTCTTTAACTCTTCAATAGACACAAAGACATAAGCGAGGGGGATTGCAGTAGCGATTAAAAAAGATCTCGTGACACTTAGCGTGGTTGATTTGAATTTTCCATCGCGTGTCAGAGTGTCAATATGCCGTTGGATCCGATTTATTTTAGAGTATAAAATCTGACTTGAAAGATTATTATTTTCATTTATTATTCTGGTTTAATATATGACTTGAAACTTTTTGATTTTATTTATTTTTATCTTTTCACTCGCTGTTTGCCAGCTAACCCTAACGTGGACGCCATATTCAGAGGGGTGATTCCACAAAGAGTAACAGCTTACATTTAGTTTCAAAAATTGTTGGTTTTTTATTAATTAAAAATTAAAGGTAATTAATTTCGATTTTTGAAGTTCTTCAGACCCTCGGCTGTTTTTAAAGACGCCTGTATGTAAAATTTCACGATCGTTGCTCCTAAACTGTGTATTTCTATACAATTACAGAGAGACAAACATTCATTTTTATATATTAGATTGTTAAACACTTGAATGGCGAACTTCAGTCCCGACATCCCCCATATCCTTTACATCTCTCCTTTTACATGGTGTTGGTTTATAACATTATTGTTAAACGCTAAAATTACAAACTTCTAGCCACAAAATCTCACATATCTCTTTACATCCCTTTACATGACGTTGGTTTCTAATATTTATGTTAGTTGTCGTTGTTGTTTCTAATGTTCCCTGGCTGGAAGTTTCTGACCAGGTCCATAAGGCTTCGGACTGAAGTGTGCGGCTCCGGTTTATATATAGCACCACAAGGGTCGGAGTCCGTCTTAGTAAGTTGACACCTCAATTTCGACCGAGCTCCCCCAATGGGCGACATCTGGGGGATCGTACCCTCTCCCACCCTCTCTGACCTTATAGATGGACATTTACATTAGTTAACGCTTTAATTGCTAACTTCATATATCAAGGTAGCAAAATAACGGAAAAAATTCGATATATAGAAATTTCGATGTATAGAATTGATCTTAGTTTTATCATAATTCCCCTAAAACATTAAAATTAAAGCTAATTTTCGTATACGAAACTCCATTTCTAATTTATATGCGAATCACATTAAATGAAAGTTAATAACTAAAAAATCAATTAATATGAAAGATTATTGAGTACTATATACCTTTAAAAAAACAATCCAGACAGTGGTTGCAGTGCATCACAGTTACATTCTTTAAAAAAAAAAAACTACGTATATCTTGCTGAACAGCCAGTTTTACGAAAAGTTCATCAAAGAAATGCTGGCATTTATTCAGTCCACTAAAAACTTCACCAGGGACATTATCCGCGAATTGAAGTCCCCGACGTATTGTTTCAAATGCCAAAAATTAGGAGATTTTATTCTGAAGTGGAATAAAATCTCCCAATATGTCGCGAAAAAAAATTTCGATATATAGAGATTTTTTCGATGTATAGAAACAGTTTTTCTATGTGATGAACATGGAGAATTGCAAAGAGTTTGATATATAGAAAAATTCGATATGGGGAAGTTCGATATATGGAGGTTCGACTGTATATATATCGCAGCTCGGCAAGAAGAGTGACAACACAAAATGCAGCATTTGAGAAAAATCAAGTTAAAGAATACTATACAGCTTGGACTAGCATTTCTGTATAACTGATACAACTGCCCTCAGGTGGACAAATTGCGAAATGCGTCGCTTTTCGTGAACGATGGGGCACTTCATACATATTTTTCAATGACATGCCTCAAAACTTCCTTGTGACACTTTTTTGCCGGGTTGCTATATACATATATATATATATATATATACATATACATACATACATACATGCATATATATATATATATATATATATATATATATATATATATATATATATATATATATATATATATATATATATATATATATATATATATATATATATATATATATAGCAAACTTCAGTGACGACATCCCACACATCGCTTACATCGTCTCGCATTACACGATGTTAGTTTGCAATATTTATATCGTTAAATGCTTAAATTGTAAACTTTTGTCACGACATCCCTTATATTTGCCCTACACACGATGATGGTTTGTAAAATCTATACCGTTAAACGCTTAAATTGCAAACTTCAGTTACTACATCCCATTCGTTCCTTAAAAGTAACATTACCATCTTGAGCCGGGTTGACAGGATACGAAGGAGACGCTGGTTCGGATTCCCTCGAGTTAACGATGTTTTCATCTCCTATTGAGGCCGCGTCAGGCGATGAATCATTGATCAGCGTAATTTTGTAGGTCGCACCCGATCCTATGCCATTGTGGGCATGGCACGAGTAATTGCCCCTGTCCTCGTACACGAAAGACCGTATGAGCAGCCCGTAGTCGGGAGTCTGCTCGTATCTGCGGCTGGAGAGGGGCAGCATGGTGGTGTCCCGCCACCACGTGACCGTGGGTTTAGGCCAGCCCCTGGCGTTGCAAGGCAGTTCGGCCGGCTGCCCTATCTCGCCTCTGGTCACATTTACGCCAGGCAGGATGGTTGCAGGTTCTGCACACAAGGAAGGAAGCAGAAAACATACATGCAGTTGCAATGACGTGCATCATGCGGGTTAGAAATGGGGTTATTAAAGAATTTGAGAGAAATAGGTCTAAAATTTTGAAGTGTCAAAAAGATATGTTATTTTGCTAAAACTAATTAGTTAATATTGTTAGCAAGAGTAAATATTATTTAAACCTGGTTATTACAGTGTTATCTACCAGGTTTCAAAGACTTGGAAAATTGCATAGCAGGTTGCTTTTCTCTCTCAATTTTTGAAAAGGTTATTTTCAGTTGTAAAGAATATACAGAAATGATATTTTGAGTAACTAGTTATATTCGGATTTTTTTTTTACATTTATGATTTGACTGACTACAAAAATAAAACTTTAGCAAATACACTCTCTCACAAAAAAATATGCACCCAGAAGAAATCGAGCTACTATCACGAAACTTGGCAGGAATATAGTCTGGTAAGAGATATGCAAATGATTAAAATTTTGACGCAAATGAGACAAGGGTAAGCGCACTATGCGCATATGAGATGCGCAGCTGGGAGAGATTAAAAGCACTATTGCTCGTGCCATAGGGTTAATCAAACAAATCTGTCGACTTGGATGGATGGTACTGTGAATAGAGATGCCTCTGAGACGTAACCGGCGACAGTACGAACAATTGTCGGACTTTGAGAGGGGGGCGTATATTAGGCCTCAGAGAAGCAGGTTGGTCGGACAGGCGTATCGGCCGTCACCTCGGTTGGAGCGATATGGTAGTTGCTCGGTGTTGGCAACAATGGATCACGGAAAGGATAGTCTACCGTCGCGGAGGGTCAGGCTGTCCCAGGAACACTAATGCGCTCGAGGATCGCGCAATCATAAAAGCGGCCACCTCCGCACCAACAACGTCACTAGAAATGGGTCGACGCCATTTACCACCTTCCAGACATCCGGTGGTATCAAGGGAAACCGTTTGGAGATGACTGGCCGACGCAGGTATAAGGAGACGACGTCCATTAAGACGCCTAACACTGGCCCTACGTCATAGGCAGAGTCGATTGGATTTTTGCCGACCTCGGGCAAGCTGGAGTATGACAGACTGCAGGCGTGTGATCTTCAGCGATGATTCCCGATTCAGTCTCAATGCTGATGACCAGCGCATATGCGTGTGAAGGCGTCCAGGCCACCTGTCCGATACTGCATTTGTTGTCGAGAGGCATACGGCGATTATACAAGGTGTGACAGTGTGGGGAGCGATTTGTTGGGACACACTATCACCTCTAGCCGTCCTTCAACGTACTTTGACGGCACGCAGTTACGAGGACGAGATTTTAACGCCAGTTGTACTGCCTATGCTATCAAGTCGCCCAGGTGTCATTTATCAACAAAACAACGCTCGTCCACATACTGCGCGACTCTCCAACAATGTATTCAAGGATATGACGTATTCCCATGGCCTGCCAGGTCACCAGACCTCTCGCCAATGGAGCCCGTCTGGGACATGCTTGGAAGGCAACTGCAGCCGTCCCGGAATACTGATGAATTAACTGTCCAGTTGCAAAGATTATGGCATGATTTTCCGAAGGAGGTCATAGGTGACCTCATTGATTCGATGCCACGCCGGGTTTTGGCTTGTATAGCCAAAGGTGGATTTACTACTTATTGATTTGTAACTTTTTTCATGCCATATCTTCTTAATAAAACGGTCTGTTATTCTGAATTTGCAATCATTTGCTTATCTTCTCATACACTACATACATGTTAAATTTCGTGATAATAGCTCGTTTCCTTCTGGGTGCATATATTTTTTTGTGACAGAGTGTATATTATAGAGTATCAAATACCAATAAAAAATCTTACTATTAAAACTTATATTTATCAGCAAGAGGTTTGTTGTACAAACTATAAGGTATAAAGCAATACTTTAGATGAATATTTTTTTTCTCTTTAATTTAATATTATTTGTCATAATTAAGGTCTACACTCTAAACCAGTGGTTCCCAACCCGTAGATGTCTGCGGACCACTAAGCCAGAAATTCAACCATTTGCGGACCACCACCATAGCCAAACGAATTGAGGGGTGAAACTTCGGGGGGGGGGTATGGGGGTATAGAATATCCCTGAGGCAAAAGGGATACACGATTAACGTATTCACATTCTAACGTATCATATTCTAATGGTAAAATAATTATGTTAAAATTTTAAGAAATTTTTTAATTCACACCTTATAGTCATCGGATATATTCAGCCATTCAAGTTCAGGGAAAATTGCTTTCAAAATTCCTAATTATATGGCAATCTTACTATTAACAGCTGAAGGTAAATAAATGTTAGTTTGTCAGTCAGCAGACACGGGGACGGGCTACCGAGCATAGCAGGATATCGCGACTGGTACCGATATACGCGGCCGGCCGAGACGCGTGCACTGATGCTATCCTCAACTTTCAAAACTTTCAACTTTTTTGATTATTCATTTAAAACCGCCGAACTCACTGGAAGAGGAGAGCTGAAATAGCTGACATTCCGGGTGGGCCAGCTCCTTTCCGTTTCGAAAATTTCCACTATTTTCATGCATGCAAAATTAAACTTTTCCATCTTCCAATCGACAATTTTTTTATTTCCATGTGTTTTACAACTCTTCATTTTAAGGATACACACATTTATATAAATTTAAAAATGTTTTTCATTGCAAACGAAGCTTTTTCCCAAAGCAGTTTTCCGAATTTCACGAAATCGACAATTTTGATCGACAAATATTTCAGTTTTTTGCATTTATTAATGTCAATTTTACGATTTATCGGTATTTGCTAGATGTTCAGCTTCCAAAATATACCAAATACATTCAATAAAAAAAAAGTTTTCGTTCTAAAAGAGCGTACTTGCAAAACTCACTTTTAACTGAATGCCGAGTTCGTAATTTTTCGACTTATTATTTTACTCACTAACAATTCCATCAAGTTCGTGAAATTTGTTTCTAATTAATGAGCAACTGATAGGATTTTTCCACCACCAATTTTGAATTCGTCAGAACTGTCTTTCTATTTTTAAGCACTTTTTCCACCCGAGATTAATATTTACATTCGGCCTTACCGCAACATATCTCCCATCTTGCTCACTTTCCTGTGTGCTGTCGTGGCGTAGTGCTATCGCGCTGACCTGGTAAACTCTACGTTGTGGGTTCGGCCCTAGGTGGTGACGCATTTTCCAATTTTCCCTATCTTGGTGTTTTTTTCCCTCGCGGAACTCTGCAACCATCTCATTACGAATTGTTTGACCCTGCACAGGGCCATTTTTTTCTTTTATTATGCGAACTTTCCATTTTATTTGCTGAGGGCCATTTTTTCCGTAACTTTATAATTAATTTCAACGTATTTTCTTTAAATTTTTTAATTCTTCATTTTAATCTTATTTTATTTAATCTTAATATATTTCTAATTTTTAAATTTATCTTACCCTTCTACTTTTTGAAGGATTTAAACTTAATTTTTATATTAATGTAACTGGTAACTTTAAACATAATGTAATTTAATAATTTTTTTCTATTCAGCACATATACATTGATAATAAGCATCTTGCGACAGGAGTTAAAGTCAATAGACCCAGGAACTCTACTCTTCAAAAGAAATTCTGCTCAGTTGCCAAAAGGAAAAATTATTAGTTGAGAACGAGTCATTTAATAATTGAAATCCAGATATAATTTTAAAGTACCAGAAATAATTTTTGTTTTAGGAAATGAGAAGTTAAAACCTTTAGAATTTTTTCTAATTGAATGAATTTCTTTTTTGTCTAAAAAGCAAAACTTGAAAGCGGAAATTTGAAAGAATTACTTCAAAAGCCAAAAACCGAAATTTGAGAAAGAAAATTTTATATTAATTCCTTTTTTAAAAGTTCTAATATATTTTTAAAAGTGATTAAACGGTTTTTAATCATTAAGAAATGAAACTATTTCATTTTAAATCGAAAAAGCAACACATCGGGTTGCCACTCAGCTAGTATTTTATATGTAGTGTCGGACCACTTCCGAGGCTCTCGCGGACCACCGGTTGGGAACCACTGCTCTAAACGGTATAGCAGACATACAAGGACCCAAAATCAAGTCTGGTTTCAATTTTTCCAATATACAGAAAACCACAAATTTTATATGGTACCAAAACTGTGATCCCGCATGATCAACAATTCAAGAACTCATAAACTTTAATCCGGGTAGAAACACTATATTAATGATAAAATATTATCAGCCCAAATAAGAAATGTTTCAATGTCTAACACCATCATTTTTGATGTAAGCATTTTCCAATATAGAAACACATGCTAAGAAATGTAATTTTAATACAGTATTAGCCGTCGACAATTAATTTAAACAGTGATATTCTACCAAAGCATTTAAGCTGATGTCGAAGGATTCCCTGCAGAAACATTTAAAATACATAATTCAAAATGGTAACTTCCATTGTAACATATGCGATCCGCATGAAAAGTTATTTCTTTTCCATGTAAATTATGGTATGGTATGTGTAAAAGTCTATTAATCCTTCGATCACATTGATCCGTTTACATTAGGGAGCCGTATTGATCAACACTGTAAGAATTAAAAGCACTGGATATCAAGGTAAGTATTCAAAGAAAATGTTCCAGTGTTGGCATAAATAAGGTATAAAATATTACTGAGGGGTAATTTTAAGGCCTCAAACTCAGTAAATAAAGTTGACAAATCTTTGTTATCACTTCCATGGAAGAATTTCATAATCTCCATTTAATTGGCTAACCACATCATGCGATTCTCCAGAAAACTGAGTAATCCAGAAACCTGAGTAACCTAAGTAAACTACTCAGAAACCTGAGTAGTTTTCCTCGTTTGTTAGTCTGTAGCCTTGTCCAACATGAATGTTTGGCTTTGAGCCTCTGCGGGAATAATTTATAGCTGTTTGGCGATACCCAGAATTTTTGAAAATTCAACCTGAAGCGTCTATTGTTGCTACTATATTCTGTAAAACTATAGACTATTTTAAGTTTTTAATTCATTCACTGTAAATTGCATTAAGTAGTCAATTATGACAATTAACATAATCATTTACTTTATAAGAAAACGTTCTGGGATATTATGTAAATGTTAGATTAATGTAACTGTACCGCTGTCAAATCTAACATTTCACACTCAGTTATGACAGTGCTGATAGCGTGATAACGCAAACGTAATTAATGCAAATTTATTGAGCTCTGTGATTGGTTAAAAAATTGTATTATAAATGTAAACCAGCTCTAAGTTAGTAAAACATTTATTACAACTTACATGTTTTAGATTTCCACATTAAATTCAACTCTGTTCAATATTGTTAAACAAGCTGAAAACCCGCACTTCGCTACGGAGTACATTCAAATTAAGTACAACGGTCAATGCATGCAATTAATGCCAATACACACACACACACACATATATATATATATATATATATACCGGGTGGCCATAATTAAACTGACAGTGCTCACAGTGTTCTGTAGCGCGATCTATTTGCGAGAATGACGCCACATTTTGTAGGAAGATTAAACAGGACCGGGGACGAAGGATTCCGCGAAAAAATAAATTAGTTCCAAAAGTCACCGCTAGGGGAATATTTGGCGCTGTGTAATAGAAAATAGAGTGTTAACAAATGCAAATTAATACGGAATAAAATTACCTTTTATTATGCACATTTTCTTATTTAGTTCAAGTGCAATATGCAACACTTTTAAAAAAGCGTAAAATCTACATAAACACCGATAAAGTCTCGTGATCTGCAATATCACGTACGCTGAGCAGCAGAAGAAGTTCTTTATTCAAATTTCACGTTACATCCATTGGCACAGTGCCAGCTGCTTCGGTTTTAAAAGGCAATGTGTTACGTTTCGAATCAATCGGATTGAAAGTTTATGTGCAATGTCTCCTTCTTTAGTCGAGCGTGCGTTACTGGTCAAATTCTTTTACCTCAACCAGTGCAACGCGTAAGCCGCTCTTCGTGCTTTTAGAACGCACAAAAAATGCGTAAAGGTAACGGTCCTGTGTCAGTTAATGGGCTAAAAGCAATGGTTGCGACGTTTGAGAAAACAGGTTCTCTGAAGGTTCAGTCAGGCAGAGGACGAAAACCTGTACCATAGGATACAATCGAAGCAGTTGCCACGGCGATTGTCGACAGAGGACCAGACAATATTGCTTCCACCTCTAGCGCTCGTAGATTAGCTCGGAATATGGATATGCCTTACAGTACGGTATGGAAAATCTTACGAAAGATTATCAACTTCTATCCGTACAAGATAAGCCGTGTACAGGAGTTACTGTACCCCGACCATGATAAGCGATTGACTTTTGCTCTCACCTTTCTTGCCAGAATGGAGGTGGATGATGCTTGGCCGTGGAAAATCTTATGGGGAGACGAGGCCCACTTTTACCTGCATGGAACTTTGAATACCCAGAACTGCCGAATTTGGGATGACAAATCACCACATGCACTCACAGAAATTCCCTTACATTCACGAAAGGTAACTGTTTGGTGTGGGTTCACAGCGGAATTTATCGTAGGTCCATTCTTCTATGAGAACATTACCCCGACAGGACCGGAAACCTGTTCTGTTACCGGAGAGAAATATCGCCACATGTTGAACAGCTTTGTCATTCCGGCACTTCAGCAAAGACAATGCCTGGGGGAAATCATTTTCATGCAAGATGGAGCCCCTCCACACGTTGCTGTACGGGTGCAACAGCTGCTACGACAGAAATTCACAACAGAAAGAGTCATTAGCCGCTACTTTCCAACTGCATGGCCACCTCGGTTGCCTGATCTTACCCCATGCGACTTCTGGCTATGGGGTTACCTTAAGTCCAAGGTATATCAAGGAGTGGTCCAGGACCTGGCTACGTTGAAGGATAACATATTACGGACTGTACGAGAGATTCCTGCAGACATGTTACTTTCTGCTGTTGTGCATACTGTGCACAGAATGCAATATGTGGTCCACAACAACGGCAGCCACATTGAACCTCATTTGAATGCAAAATAAAAGGTAATTTCCGTATTGATTTGCATTTGTTAACGCTCTATTTTCTATTACACAGCGCCAAATATTCCCCTAGCGGTGACTTTTGGAACTAATTTATTTTTTCGCGGAATCCTTCGTCCCCCGTCTTGTTTAATCTTCCTACAAAATGTGGCGTCGTTCTCGCAAATAGATCCCGCTACAGAACAGTGTGAGCACTGTCAGTTTAATTATGGCCACCCGGTATATATATATATATATATATATATATATATATATATATATATATATATATATATATATATATATATATATATATAATAAATACGACGATCAATGTATATAATTGATGTAAAAAAAATACATTTATAAATAAATCGTAAGGGATATTTTATAGACAAAAAATGTATCAGAAAAATATTCAAATTAAATCTAATAGGACATACTAAAGAATATAGTACAGTTAATATAGTACAGTTTGAGGGACATATCTTTTACTGTATTTTAATATTTTTTTAGATAATGTCCAATCGTCTGCCGCATTAGCAAGAAAAGAAAATATTTTTTTGTCTATTTCGTTGTTATGACGTGATGATAAATTTATTTAAAGTTCCAGAAAAAGAAATCACGTGATCAGCATTTAATAAATTAAATTCGAAAAATTAATCTTTAAAAATTTACCAAAAATCAGAAAATAGAGGTAAAGATTCGAAAAAGATTTCATTTTAAAGAAATTTTTATGATCTTTCTTGTGATATAAATTTTATAACCCTCAAATTATTATTTTAATTGCAAACTTAAAAAAAGTTACTAAACCAGCTTAAAAATTTAATTTAAAAAAATCTAAGAATGTTTCAAAAATCCTTCTTAGTGTACCCCTACACTATAAGAAGTATAGCCATGCAAAATTCCAGCCCTTTAGGTCCAGCGGTTTGGTCTGTGCATTGTATGTCAGTCAATCAGGCATTCAGTGAGTCCGTCAGTTACGGAACTGTTTTATATATAGAGTTTAATTTTCAAACAAATTCAAAGAAAGCCATGCAGTTTTTTAGTATAACGCATTTCAGCTTCCATGCAAAAAAACAGTCACCTAGTTAATTTAAGCAGATATTTGGGCTAAGATCAAGTATTTGAACCATTTAATTCTGATTATACTTTAGTGGTTTATACTGATATGTTTACGGACAGACAGTTTAAATATTTCCTTGAAACCAAGCACTCATAAACAACAACGTACATTGTTAATTGTAATTAATATTTCGCAACTGGGTCAAAGTATGAAATAGTTCTACGCCAACATGGTAAATGCTGACGAATCACAAATTAGATTCTAGGGCGTGTCTGAAGCATCGTCCTTATGTCTGCGGTGTTGATGAGGTTTGAATCGAATGTACTTTAACTACGTGTTGTGTCAGTTAAGCCTGAATGGGCTAAGTATCTGTATTGAACGGTTCAGCCAAAGATCTGCTTAAGTTTCATTGGTTGATTTTATGGTGTGCGAAATTATTTTTCATATTTATTTCAGAGCTTGGAAAGAGAAAAGGTTACAGGTGTTTCAAGAGTGCAGTCTCGCGCAAATGTGTAATGTTTTCCTCGTTTGTTAGTCTGTAGTCTTGTCCAACATGAATGTTTGGCTTTGAGCCTCTGCGGGAATAATTTATAGTTGTTTGGCGATACCCAGAATTTTTGAAAATTCAATCTGAAGCGTCTATTCTTGCTACTATATTCTGTAAAACTATAGACTTTTAAGTTTTTAATGTATTCACTGTAAATTGCATTACGTAGTCAATTATGACAATTAACATAATCATTTACTTTATAAGAAATCGTTCTGGGATATTTTATTTTAAAGAAATGTGACAAAGACGATTTTAGCATGTCCTTACTCGAATTTATTTTTGTTATACGGACATTAAAGGAGATTTTCAGGGGAAGGCCGAGCTATAACGAACAAAAATACCTACTTGTCTAAGCTTTCAAACTTTAACTTTCTAGTGAACACAAAAATATATTGTGTTTGCGCAGAACAATTGCTATTTCAGTTAAACTTATTTACACAAAACAGCTATTGTTTTACAAATTGCTTGACTTTACCGACCAAAACTTAAAATTTTTAAAAATAATATTTGATTATATGAACTACCTGGTTGTTTTGATTCTTCAAAAGATTCATCTAGAAAGAGGAAAAAAAATACATCAGCTTAGAGTTAGGTCATGCATTTGTTAGCATTTAATCAAAAACAAAAAGCTGGAATTAGTATAGATAAAAAAATCAGATACATGCATATTATGAAAAAAAAATTACACTGTGGTTAATGTTAGAGTAAGCATTTAATAAGTTTTTTTTTCACTTTCAAACATATGAGCGACGATGCACTATTTTACAAAGTTTGATTTTATATTCCGCATGATCGCCTATATTTAGATCAATGCGTCATGCTGAAAGTCAAATTTCTTATTAATATGAGTAGTCTTCAGTACATGAGTACTGAATATTCATACTACCCTCAAGTGCTCGTATTCTTCAGGTACAAAGTTGGACGGTCATATGTCAAACAAAAAAGAGAAAATTTTAAAAAATACGTTACCTGGACATATAATACATTAACACATCATTACACTGAGTACTTCAGTCAATTATCTCTTGTTACTCGCTTAAATGTGAACACTAAATTCATAAACTGTATTATCTGCTTCATTTCTTCAAAGTTCATGTGAAGATCCATGGGATTTTCCAGGATCACGTCTCCTTTGGTTGTCCCACTATAGGGAGCATTGTCATAAACCTCTGTGTCCTGGAACGTGTTCCAGAGAATTAAATTTCAAGTAACTGACAAGTTAAAATTGTGGTGGCACCTAGCCAAGACGGACTCAGACCCTTGTGGTGCTATTATAAACAGGAGCCGCACTACTCAGCCTGAACCGTATATGGACCTGGTCTGGTACTTCCGGCCAGGTGCATTTAGAACAATAGCAACATATATGATCTTTGCGCAAGATTTTAATTTCGTTTTCTCCCCGGTTCCTGCTTCGCATCTTCCTTTTGTTCTGCGTTTTCCCGTTTCGATACATGACTAAAATTTTAAACCATTTTCTTCAGGTCATATTCTGGTCTTTAGTAACTGAGAGACCTTCTAAACGGGTTCTCGTGATACCCTTTTCGGGCATAACACCTTGGTCTGGCATTTCTTCAATATTTCACAGCAGGCATGTTCGCTTTCACTGTCGCTTTGATAACCGATAGATGCCATCTCCGAAACCTAAGTCCTTATTCACACTGATTGCAGCGCGCTGCGTAGCGGTCCTCGGTTGGCGCCGATAGTGTTGACACGACCTGTGATTAGTTTCATATATCAAGTGGTCATTGAGTAGATCTGTGTGATTGGATAAAAAATTTTCCTCGATGACGCTCCGAAAGCAATGTGACACAGGCCGTAAGTCTCTGATTGGAGTATAAATGGGCACGAGAGGCATGCATACTGCATTTATAATCTCGCCAGTGAGGGTGTGGGTAGTATCAGATGCCCTTAGCTAGAGGCTGTGTCTGAAACTAGGCGGAATTTCCATCGTGACATGTGCACCCCCCAAATGGTCTCGAGGGAAGGTGGTAGTTGAGAATAGGGAGAACTCGAGGTTGCACGTAGAGCGCGCCAGGCTAAACGTTGCGACGGCTCCCTGGGAATTTTCTCAGTGAGCTAGAAATACTCTTAGCGCGTAGGCTAAGAGTACCTTAGAGATTCTGCTACGGGCAAACTATACTCATTCTTTTGTCTCTTTTTACATGCATATATATATACAAGGTGCGGCCATTAATATCCAGGACTGATCTAATAACTCCAGAAAATATTACATGAATTACATACCCATTTAATATGTTTCGAAATAACTCCTACCTGCCGTAATGTACTTCTGTGCTCGGCTGTATAAGTTTCGTAAACAACTTTTAAAGTCCTCTTTCGGAATGCTGTTTAATGTGGACTTCGCCTTTTTCTTGATGGTTGCGACATCCTCAAATCTTGTTCCCTTCGGCAAATTGGCCCAGCATGAGGTCGTGAAGATGTAGCATCCTCCAAACTCTTCGAACTTAGCACAGGCAGATTTTTTCTTGTTTCCAAAACTGAAAGATTTGCTGAAGGGAACAAAATTTGAGTATGTCGAAGCCATCAAGAAAACGGTGAAGTCCACATTAAAGAGCATTCCGAAAGAGGACTTTAAAAGTTGTTTCCGAAACTTATACAGACGAGCATAGAAGTGCATTATGCCAGGTGGGAGTTACTTCGAAACATATTAAATGGGTATGCATTTCATATAATATTTTCTGGAGTTATTAGATCAGTCCTGGACATTAAAGGCGGCACTTTGTATGTGTGTGCGTGTGTCAAGTAAATAAAAGTCCTTCCGAATGGTGCCTCTTCATTGAGTGAAAGAGAAGGTAAAAGACCACTTGAACCACGATAGTTATTACAGTGTGAATCATGGATTTTTTCTCAACGATTACTGTGTTTGCTAACAGCTATGTTCTTCCGATGATGGAAGTGTTACACTGAAAAGGAAACAACTTCGTATCATTGTGCTTCTTACCTTTGATGCCAGAGCAGAATCTTAAGCAGATTTCGGCTGTCTTGAACCTGTTCTTGTTGCCCTCGCAACCGCCGTACACGAACGGCCTGCAGCTCTGGATCTGTGCGTCGTAGAACCACCTCGGATACTCATCATTGCACGGGCCGGCATCGACGGGAAGACGGCAGACTTCGGCTTCGATGAATTATTTATAAATAAGGTAGGATTATATAAATGAGGATTGATACCAGTCTTTTAATTGTAAAATTAAAATTATACGTTTCTGGATCGGGTCCTTTTTATTTACAAAAATTTCATTTGAAAACCCAAATCCAATGAAGTGGAAAATATGAATAAAATGAGTTTTTCCGAATAAGATTGTTGGTATGATGCCAGAGAGAGCTGCACTCACGTCAGCTAAATACTGAGTATCGTTGAGCTACCTAATTATGATTGGGGCAAATATTCTTGGTATGCACGCACGTGTGCGCGCACACACACACACACACACATACATATACCGGGTGGTCATAAAGAAGCTTTGCCGATATAAGGACCTCTAGCGGCCGTTCCGTTCAACCTATCGAGATGAGATTTCAGATATAGCTATTCAGATGTATGCCCTCGGAATTCTGAGAACGGCAACACAGTGACGCTCCCGGTTACGGTTATAAGTATAGAAACTCGAAATTTTCAGATGGCAACGCCCACTTTTTTTCCGTCGCAAAATGCTCAGCGCATGCGAAAACCCTAAAAAGCGTTAGAACGGTTCGTGTATCACAAAAAACGGACGCATTATGCACGCACAAAAAAACAGCTCTGCGAATGGCTAACAAAAACACGATCAGAGAGCTTTTTATTGGTTTTCTACGCTGAATATCTGGCGAACGGCGTTCTGTGTTTGGTTTCTAGCCTCTGTCATATGCAAATTTCCTCCGTGCGCCTCGATCGTGTCTTTGTTGGCCGTTCGCAGAGCTGTTTTTTGTGCGTGCATAACGCGTCCATTTTTTGTGATACACGTATCGTTTAAACGCTTTTTAGGGTTTTCACATGCGCTGAGCATTTTGCGACGGGAAAAAGTGGGCATTGCCATTTGAAAATTTCGAGTTTCTATACCTATAACCGTAACCGTGAGCGTCACTGTGTTGCCGTTCTCAGAATCCCAAGCTCATACCTCTGAATAACTATATCTGAAATCTCATCTCGATAGTTTGAACGGAACGATCGCTAGAGGTTCATATATCGGCAAAGTTTCTTTATGATCACCCGGTATATACATGTACATACACACACATATATGTGTGTATGTGTGTGTGGTGTATAGTTGTTGGCGGTTCTCCTAGCATAAGTCTAGAAAAAAATATGGTTCCGCAGTTTAACCTTTTTGATTTATTTAATCACTTTCTTTCGTAAAGAATTTATTCGGCGCTGAATGTTTTGAACAAAAATGTGAAGAAAAAGACATTTATTTCGAAATAATTATTTATCCGCAAATGATTAATTATTTATCAGCACTGATCAATAACACTGGTCGGCAAAAAAAATTAATTCTGCCCCTGACACCATTCCTGCTGATTCTTATGTAAAATGACCTCCTGAGTCCGAATATGACCTTAGTTTTCCCCCATCACCCACCGTTTCTGGGGGATGCCCCCCACCTATTTTTATCACTTTTACATAATTTGGAGGGATGAAAAGGATAATTCTAGCCTTTACATTTCTTCTTAGGGGTTAGAGAGGTGAAAAGTTCTAAAACATGAACATTTGTTGCAAGGAGGTAGATTTGGGGGGGGGGGGGATTTGCCCCCTTAAATTGTAATAAAATTATTAAAAATTATCAATTTTTCTATTTTTTTCGCAAATTTTTTCACTTATTTTCTACTTACTACAGCTTCCAGCCCCCCTCATCCTCTCTCAAAACACCCCCAAATAATAAAAATATCTAGCAACAATAATAAAATATATAGCAACAGTTCGGAAGATTCCCAATACCCCGCGCGTGCAGGTTTGCACAGGAATTTCCATGCTTTGACAATTTTAAACTTGCATTGCTCTTGTCACTATAGTCCTGCACTGTAATACTTATCTTCCCTCATTTTTATCACTTTCCGATAGTAATTTTATGGACATGAATTTGATTTGGAGGGGTGAAGAGGATTATTTTAGCTATAAAGAATAATAGATAAAAAGTAAAATAATAAATGTAAACAATAATAAATAAATAAGATAACTACCTTAATTTGGTGCTTGCTTTCCTTTTATACCCTGAGGTAGAAGTTTCTCGTACCAAAAACCAGCAGTACTCTGCCAACATGCTCGCATTCCACTTCCCTGAATATCTCCTCTCGAACTTATTGATGTCTTGATGCAATCGTTCCCCGTGTTCATCCGAAACTGCTCCTAAATTCTCAGGGAAGAAGTCCAGGTGTGAGTGAAGGAAATGCACTTTAAGAGACATGTTACACCCCATGGCCTCGTACGCTGACAGCAATTCCTCCACATGAGCGACATAATCAATCGACATAAAACATAAACATAAATATTTTTGTTGTTACCCAAAAAGTTCTCACACACGTTTTGGAATGCAAGCCAAGCTCGTTTTTCTTTTCGATTCAGGTGTTCAATAAACGTTGAATCTTGGAAAAGTTGTCTAATCTGGGGGCCCACTAAAACTCCTTCCTTGATTTTAGCCTCACTAAGACAAGGAAATTTAGTTTTCAAAAATTGAAATGCATCGCATATCTTGTCCAGTGATTTCACAAACTGTTTGATCAATCCGAGTTTGATGTGCAAAGGCAACAAGTAAATATTTTCCTTCGGAACCAGAGGATCATGAGAGACATTTTTCTGCCCGGCAGTAAAACTTTCTCGCAAAGGCCAGTTCCGTACATTGTAATGTTTGTCTCGGGCTTGGCTGTTCCATTCATATAGGAAGCAGCAGTATTTTGTGAAGCCAGATTGCAAGGCCGTGAGTAGAGCAACAACTTTTAAGTCAGCTCAAATTTTCAAATTATATTCATGATAACTGATTTTATCAAGGATTCGGCTGATGTTTTCGTACGTCTCCTTCATATCCACAGAGTATGCAACCGGGACTGATGGTAACCCATTCCCATTAGCCAACAGGATAACTTTCAAGCTTGTCTTTGATGAGTCTATAAGCAGTCTCTATTTGTCGGGATCACATGGCATCTTCAGTTCTATCATTAATGCATTTGAATTAGGCCAGAACACTAAGCCTTCAAAAAAAGTAATTTCAGGGTTTCTTCCGAAAAAAGAATTTCAGGGTTGACTGCCTGGTCCTGTAACAAGATATTTTTACGCCCTTTTCTAAGAGATTCCACTGCTGAAGTCGAGATCCAAGAAGTTGAGATTTACTTTTAGGTAACTCCAAATCCCTGACGAGATCATTCAATTCTGACTGAGTAACGAGGTGAGGTTGTCGATGAGCTGAATCAACTGAACACTCTTCATCATCGGTGGACGTATCATTTGATTGTCCAGGCTGTGGCTCAAAGTCTTTCAAATCCGTTTCCGGCTCTAAAGTATAGTTTTTTTGGGGCAATGCGATTGGCAAAGATTCGTTGTGAGGAACTGGTCTTAGAGCTGAATGGATATTAAGATACTGAATTGTATGTTTACTTTTGCTCGAGAACCCGGCGGTGGAAGTCATACAAAAGTAACAATCTGTGAGATGACAGCGAGGTTCGCGCCAAACCATGGGCACAGCAAATGGCATTGATTTACGGGTACCTTTGAGGCATTTGGTGAAGTCACTGTAACAAGTAGTGCAGCAAACTGTTCGAGCCTAATCCTTGTCCTGATCGCCAACTTGGCAATCAAAGTAAAATTTATAAGCAGTTTTAAGAAGTGGAGAAAGGGGTTTTCGTTGCACTTTTAAAGTCAGTTCCCCGCAAACATAGCAGAAGCTATCGGGATGATTTTTATACCCGCGTTGCATAATTAAATAGTAAATCAATGCTTGATACTAATCACAACTTACACTCATGTACTCTAATTCACTTGGAAAAAGCCGGAGAAAAATAATTCTATCGTTTTACATAATTTTAAAAACTTGGAAACACAGAATCCCCGCCTAGAACATCGACAGGCTGACTCTACGATCACTAGAGATTTTCTGAGGGAAGATAAAGATTACAGTGCAGGACTATAGTGACAAGAACAATTCACGTTTAAACTTGTCAAAACATGAAAATTCTTGTGCAAACCTGTGCGCGCGGTGTATTGGGAATCTTCCGAACTGTAGCTATATATTTTTATTATTGTTGCTATATATTGCTGCTATATATTTTTATTATTTCAAAGTGTTTGAGAGAGGATGACGGGGGAGGGAGCTGGAACATAGAATAGGTAGAAAATAAGTGAAAAAAATGAGAAAAAACGGAAAAATCGGTCATTTTTAATGATTTTTTTTTGCAATTTAAGGTCTTCCCTTTGTCCTCCCACACATCGATTCTGGGGTCTCAGAAAGAATGGCTCAAGCCAATTCTTTCTGAGAACTCGTTTTCCCTCTCCCTCCCCGTGGACGCATTTTGTTGCAGGTGCAGTAGAAGGCCCCTTTTCTGAGAAGGGTGGTAATTTCTTTCCACGCACAGACGGCTGTTTTCGCTATTGCTGTGACTCGCTGGACAGTCCGTCAGGGGCAAAGGTTAAAAAATTAGGTGCCCTTTTTAACATGGGTTCTCCAGATTTTTATTCATGGGCTTAATTTAAATCATATTTTTTTTAAAAAAGAAAAAAATCTGTAATGATCATAATATTTTTGAGTAAAAAAAAATGAATTTCTTTAAGAACTGGACTTGTAAGATATTTTTAAAGATTTTTCGCCTTAAAATAAATGAATGTAACTATTTAAAGTTTCCAAAAGGTAATATTTTTTGGTGCAAGCCAAGAATAGTGATTCTCTTCAAATTTATCTTTACTTATAAGATCAATATATGCAGTTAGGTAACATACAATAATTATAATACATACTTTCCTAGTCGCTGATGCGCTGGAAAAAAATAAATGATCGAGGCACTGAGTTTAATTACTGTGCATGAGTCACTAAAAAAGTCTTTCTCTACGTCAAGCGCAAGCAAGTTATATCGGTGAAGGATTTAATCAGAAGTATTTTTTTTACCCATCCCCACTCCTTTAATACAATATGAAACTTTTTGTCAAGATTTGAGGCTTAAAAAACTCATTCTCCCTTTTTACAGTCGAAAAACAGATGCCAGTTAAATAAAATGACTATCTCAATTATACAGAAGGTCGTTCGCACTTTATGGAAACGATTGTGTACTTTATTTTTGTCGTTTGAATTTTGAGATAAAAATTTGGCAACTTCAGAATAATTGCCTACTTCTGTTTTGTTTTGATTGGAATGTAAAATAAAAGATTTATTTTGAAAACGGCCCGTAAAATTGATAGATGGCTCGAAGGTTACGTAACTGTGCTTTCCGAGGTGAAATATTCGTATTAACAAATTATAAAGGGGTCTAAAAATCGCGGTTATGGCATTTAAAAAAAAGGTATTTATAATACATTAAATTTGAAAGGGAAAAAAGTCTAACTGAAAGTAAAAATGAAAACATGACCGCGAAACCTCATCCTAAGACTTTTCGAGCGCAGGTAAATATTAAGAAAGAGAAGTCTCTGATCCTAAAAAATATTCGCCGCCTCAAAGATCCATTGCATCGAAACTAGGAATGTATTCTGGCATTGTAAGTAAAATCATTCATAATGATTTGAAGTTAAAAAATATGTTTAGAACTAAAGTTCATCTGCTTTTGGCAAAGCATATTGCTGAAAGGAAAACAAATTGTAGAAAATTATATGTAAAACACTTAGCTGCTGAAAAATGGAAATTTATGGTAACACTCGATGTGGCATGGGTATATTTAAGTGACAGTAATAAAAAAAGATCAATTTTGTTTTGCTCAACTGACGGGAATGACCGTACGAAATGACATCGTCAGTGTACAGAAAAGTTCCGAAAGGGATTCTTGATAGTTGCACGATTTTGTTACAACGGCAAATTAAAAATAAAAAAAGTCTCACGTAAAGCCAAAATTAATTCACTCTACTATCAGCAGAATATTTTAGAACCAATTTTTGAAGAAGAAATTTCAGCCTTATATGGAAAGGAAGTTGATAAAGTTGCGCTTCATATGATCAAAGCCTCGAGACACACGTCTAAATCAACTGTCACTTATTTAGTAAAGAAAGAATCAGAACCAGGAATAAAGTGCATCCCATTTAATGAAATACCTGGAAATTCACCTGACGCTTCTCCAATGGACTTTTGCGCTTTCGGTTTATTAAAACGAGACTTACGAAAACGGCATCCAAGAACACTGAACGCACTTTGGAAAACGGTCCAATAGGAATGGGGTGAAATTGACATGACATGACAATACTAAGAAAAAGTTTACTTTCATGGAAAATTCGAGCTAAATCTATTGTAAAGAACTATGGTTATCAGATAGAAGCAAATCGCCGAAAAAAATTCGACATTTATACATAAAAATTAAATTTCAAAATCGTTTCCATAAAGTGCGAACGACCTTTGTACATCTAAACTATCAATATCAATACAACAATATTTTGACACCAACATTTTGACTTAAAAAAGAAAAACTGCGAAATCACTGATAAAAAATAAACATGTAAAGAACGTAATTTGTTTTTTTAATGATTTTTTATCTTGAAACGGTCGCAAATGTGGTTAATATATATTAAGAACAATGATTCTATTTACACTGGCAGATAATTTAGAAAATTTTGATAGATATAGATGTTCCCATTTTCGGTAGTCATTAATTTCATTTTCACGTAAATATTTCCTCTGTTCCTATTTATTTCAGGCTTTCTGTAGTTTCCCTTGCTATCTATAGCAAGTCCCCCCTACACATGTATTCATTCCACAATGAGAAAATTTAATTATAAGTTTCATAAAAATTATTAGGCCAGTGGCATCCATTAAATCGTTTCAAGGGGTTCAGAGAGCCATCCATTAAAATCTTTCAACGAGAAGTTACAAGAAATTTCAAAGCCTCAGGAAAAAAAAAATCTTTATAATTTTTTATTAACTTAATCTTTATCTAATATGTATTTTTAACGCTTTAAGCTGATTGTCTACATAAAAGGATTTTTTCCCGCATGAAAAGTACTATTTCACATTATTGAAATTCTGAAACATGGCTAATTTAGTCCATAAAATTCATTTACTTTTCGTGTATTTTAAGCCGTAGCTGAAAATACTTTGAAGCAATCTTTAAAATCAGACTCTAAGTATTTGTTTTTAAGCATAAACATTTTGATCACAAGAAAGCTCAGAGTTAAAAAAAAATATTTCCAGAAAATAAAAATAAAAATAAAGAAAAGAAAAGTGTCTACGGACTCAAAAAGACTTATTCCAGAAGACTTTTTTTCAGTCCCAGCCCCCCAAAGTACTGTTTTAAATTTTTCGATGTCCCTGTAAATTACTACACATATAAATGTAAGTTCAGCGAGCTAGGGACAAAATACGTTTGGCGAGTGTGCGATCATGACGTACACAGATTGGCGATTTTCGGTCATTTCAGTGTTGGCGAAACTTTGGCGCACGCTATTTATGCCAATTATATTTCGACACAGTTGCTGTCTTCAGTTCTCTACTTCGGGGTTGGACTTTTGCGGCCATGGCGGGACTTAGAAGCGGACACCTCCGTAGTATGAAATTCGTGGAGGGGGAGAAATCTTTTTCTGTTTGTCATTGCTCCTTTCCCGCTTCTACTCACAGAATGTATGGACGTCTCTTTGAGACAGCTGTCGGTTGAGCAGGATTTTGTCTGTGATTCTCTTTTACGGCAGGGTCTCTTGGACTCGGTGTATGCTTTCCTACACCAGGGAGATTAGAAACACCACATCTCTCCGCTGCTCGACTGTGAGAGATTTTCTTTATTTTCAAAATTTTTTTTAAATATACCATCATTGGACAATGACCGAAAGGCATGTTTAATTTTCAGTCTCATCATATTCAGCAATATGATAAGACTGTAGAATGACAGAATATTATTATTTTTTATCTCCAAAGAATAACTTATCAAGACCTATTTGAAGATGACCCAAAACAAAATATTTCTTGAACAGCTAAGATTTAACAAAGAATCACTCTTTGATATGCAAAACAATGAAAAATTATTTTCACTTGTCAACTACTAAAAAATGACTGAATAAAATTGAATTTTAATTTTTAATCATTTTCAAATAAATTATATAAATTAAGATTATATAATCGTGTAGTTCCTGATTTTCAGGAATTATTCTGAACAAAAATTTTAGGTGATAGCAAAGATTAATATTTACTATTACATGAAAATACACGAGAAAAAGGAAAAAGTTAAAAATATTAATACTAGTTATACATGGAGAGCCAGACAAAAAATAAAGTGAAAGGGTGGATATCAGATAATATTATATATAAAGGTTATAAACATCTCATTAATAAAAATAAAAAGCATGTGAAAGGAAGGGTTCTGTGAAAAACTTTGAAAATCTGCCGGTATTCCGATTCCTGCTCACTACTGGCGAGTACTCCTGATCCACGGCGCTTTGCTGGTTGCGAGATGGGTACTTGACGGCCTGTTGACACGAATTGTTGCTCCCGTAACCGGCCCGTCACCCTCCGGCAATGCTGCGGTTTTATGTCCGCATTGACGGGTACCTCGCGGTTGCCTCGCGGTTCGTAGTCGGATTTACGATAGCTTCATTGTTACCGGAAGCGGCCCGGCACTCGACGGGGTAGTCGCGGGCGAGAGGACACTCCTGTGACGGATCCGATACTGACCTAATTCGCCGGCCCGGCAATGGAGAAATCGGCTGGTAGGAATCTTCCGGCCCCGGCCCGATGCCTCTGTGTTTCTTGGGTATACACATGTATATATATATATGTATATATATATATATACATGTATATATGTATGAATAAATCTGGGAATATGAAGTGGGAATTCCTTGCAGTATATTAGAGAAGATATTTTTTTTCTAATTTGGCTTATTTGATGTAAATTACAAGTAGGTTGTTTAAAATTTATATTATTTTAAATCAATACAGATTATTACAATGTTAAAAGAATGAAAATGAAATATTGATTTTAATGAAGCTGATTTAAATGGGTGTACAGTGGCCTGAATAAAAATAATTTTAATTTAATGTATTTAATATTTGTTTTATCATAAATAATAATAATAATGAGAATGATAGTTTGGGATGGAACTAGATAAATGAAATTATATTAAAGTTTCTTAATAAATGCAACCAGAATAAATATTAATTTTATTTTTTAATGTAGTATATTATTTAAAAATAAAATTCATATTATCTTTTTTTAATTTTAAATGCAAATACGTGTAAATGAAAAGATGGACAAAAAAAATAAAATAAAAATTAGCATTCGCTAAGTTTTTGTTATACAAATAGTTCATATTTCAAAGTATAGACGGCAGGAGCAACTACAAGCAATTGTGATATAAGTTTGCTCCCATTGCACATGTTTGAACATAAGAGGTGGTGGGAATAGCCAGTACGGCTATTCTGCAATATGCATCTTAACCTATTTTTAATACAACAGTCAGCTTTAAAAATTTTAACCAATCACAAAGCTTAACGCAATAACCTCGAGATAAATAAAACGCATCAAAGGTTATGTCGACAATCTCTCCGCGTATCTCGATAACGCGTGGCACGTGTTGAACTGGACGTCATCATTTCACTCTACTTCATGCCTAAAAGTTGCAGATCTAGTCAAACGTATAGCACTTGAATCCAGCGAAGTATATCGCATTAGAGCATTGTTAATTATATTTATACATCAACCATATCTAATTATTAATACCTTGAGAATCAGGCAAATATAGGGTGATTCAGTCGAAAGAAATTCTATAATAACTCGCTAGGATGAAGTAATCTGAACTAAAAAATACGCTACACACTTTGACGTATTGGCAAGGATATCGGGGTAAATAGCGGTAATTTCACGTTGGATATTTCTCCGTAAATCTTCCACACTACGATGCTTGTTCCGATAGACTTTTCCCAAAGGAAGAAAGTCTGGTGGTGTCAGATCCGGTGACCGCGGTGGCCAAAACCCCTTTGAAATCACCCTGTTGCCGATGAAAAACTCAATTTCCGCCACGCTTCTCGCCGATGTGTGACACGCTGCTCCATCTAGCTGGAAGTAACCCTCCGTTGACTCACGACCATCCATTTGATTAACGAACTGTTCGAAAATGTCCAACTACACATCGGTGTCATAGTAAATAGGGCCTAAGATGCGCAACCGACACATCGTGCACCACACACCAACTTTTGATCAGAGAGTGGTGTTTTGGTGAGTGGCAAAGGGATTTTCGGCGACCTGTATACGGGTGTTTTGCGAGTTAACATAACACATTACAAATGGAGACACGCCTCATCTGAGAAATATGTGATGTAATGTGCCATCTACTAAGCAGCACAGTGAGTGAGTTTTCGTTCAGAATTCTTCGCCCTAGCTAGAGTAATTACAGAATAATCGGGGCCTCTCTTGAGTGAATCACCTTATATAAAATAAGGTTAAAAGAGCAAAGTATACCTTCGTTAGCAGTCTTGGTACGTTCATTGGGCACAGGGACGCGCCGTTCATATGGGCAAGGTCGTGCGTTGAAACTCTATTACAACAAATTTACATAAAACCAAAGATTATTTATCAATACCAGTGGTGAAATTTTATTATCTCTCATCTACCAATACTGACCGGCCAGACCGGTGGTGAAATTATACTACTCCTCTACCTAGTTTTCAGGTATAAGCTTGCAAAATGTTGGTGTTTTGGCCCCAGCTCAACTCATGTACGCCGCAACCTAAGCGTGTAAAAAGGTGTGGCTAGTAGCGTCCCCACGCCGAACTTGAAAAGTGTAGTACAGTGGTACCTCCCTCAACGGACACTTCCGAATAGTGGACACCTATAATTAACGTACATTTTTAAGAGTTCCAGCCCTTTTATATAGGACAATTCATGTTATTTCCTCTGGATAGCGGACACTCCGAATAGCGGACAGGTATTTTTGAAAACTTTCAACTATTTTGGCAAAAATTTCAAAACTGTTCTAACAGGCAAGCCAAAAGTATATGCTTATGCTTATGCAAGCCAAAAGTATATGTTTATTTAAAAGTTATACCAAAAGTATATGCTATAGCAGCTTTCTATATCGTAATTATTATTTAAAGTACGATATAGAAAGCTGCTTTTGAGACTTGCTTTCACAGATTATCTCCTGCAATTCCACCGAAGATTTGGCAAAATCGGTATCTGTTTTGGATGCAATTTTCTGGACTACGCCAGGCCTTAAAAAGCTAGAATCTGGGTGCGTTTAAAATTTTTTAAGAAGTCGGGAGTTTTGAGTACAAGCGAAGTGGCAACTGACAGTACTACTGAAAAAAACGAAAAAGAACTTGCGGATCTAGTCGCCAATTTGGATTCAAATGTCAGCGTTGAAGAGTATGTCAAGATCTACAACTATTTATCCATTGAGAAAGAAAACCTGCATGTTTCCAATTTCATTCACCAGGACACCACTGAAGCACTGGCCCTTTCTGAGGATGATGATGAGGAATCACCAATGGAAGACTGCAAAATCAAAGATTATTCGGAAGTACTCAAATACGGCGAATAACTAAAACAGTTCTTTCTGGACAATGAAGATTCGGAGGGACTAGCAAAGCAAAATCCTATGAGGATTCCCCTTGAAAAACAGGTTTGCTTTGTAAAAAAGAGAAATCAAAATTTGCTAACAGATTTTTTTCAATAGTAATTAAAATCATTTAACTCCTATACATTGTATTTTGGAATTATTTAATGCAAGATAAAAGGATTAGCAAACAATCAAAAGGTTAATTAGTAAATAGTTATTCTTTTCTTACCTAATTTTTTTCCTTTTTAATTAAAATTGCAGCCCTAATTTTCAATCAAATGTCAAACAAAAGTGCAAAAAGTTTTTTTTGTAAAAAGGGTGTCCTCCCCAATAGCGGACACCTCCTAATAACGGACAAAAATTTTGGTTCCGTGACTGTCTGCTTTTTGCAGGTACCACTGTATATGTTTTTTGTGGAGCAATGGCGACCAGAGTGTTCGCTTAGCTCAGTGCTGTGTTTGATAAAAAATATTTCTTGTGAGTGAAATTAGTGTTACAGTCCATTTCTTATATAAACTGTGTTTGAGAGTGTTAATTAATATAATCAGTTGGGTTTATTTAAACGCTTTCGTGGTCGGTGCAGGTTCATTAATTTTTTTTATTTTGTCGTGAGCGGTGAGCCGGTGAGCGTGATTTGCGTGATTTTCTATAAGGGTGATTGATTCTGAAAAATCATTTAAAAATAAGGTAAGTGGTTAACAAATCAGCTTTACATAAATTTAAGACTACAGGAGAAAAACAAGAATGTCACAAAATACGAAAATTGAGTTAATACCGTCATCTAATAGAAAAGTATCTATATTTTTATTATTCAGGCACCTCAGAGTACTGAACAGAGGTACCTCCTTTCGAACTAGGTAATTAATTTTTTTTTTAACATTCTCTCTTTTTGGGGTGGAAGAATATTCAACTTTATTGTACATTATTTTTTATAAAAATGCATTTTCCGTTAGAATCGTTTCAAAAACTCAATACAGATACCTTTATTTTATGAATAAAAATTGATTCACTTTATTTTGATACAGGGTTGATAAAAATCAGGATTTAAAAAAAATCAAAAGTCAACAATTTTTTATTGAAAATCATTATTTTATGATTTTTTAGATAATTTTTAACTGATTTAAATCATCTCAACCCTGTTTTGATACATATAGTATTTAAGAATCCTTGGAAGTTCTAAACTTTAAAATGGATGTTTCTCGTAATTGATATTATGTGACATTACGTCTTTTTCCCCTGTAGTTTTTAATAATAATGCTTTAAAAAATTACGTAGTTTTAATTATACATTCAGTTTTTCTAATTTTAAATACGTAACGAAATCTGGCGTTATAATATTTCAGTACTGTTATGGCAAAACACGCTATTTGCTTTTTTTACAAAATGTAGGTTTTTTTTCACGTTAAATAGTCACAAATAGGGTAAGTATAGTGAATTTAGTTGTAAAAAATTAAAATTAAAAATCACTATGTACTATTTACGTGACGTTTCAAATTAAAATGGCAAAATACTTATAAGTACATTTTGTAAAAAAAGGCAGATAACATGTTTTGCTATAAATAACATCTGAATTACAAAATTTTATATTTTGAATTTTATTTAATAATTTTTTTATACAAAACAAAAAAAAAACTTTGTGGTTCTTAACTTTTTATTGATTTTATTTAGATGGCCAGAGAAGAAAA
The DNA here is from genome assembly GCA_907164885.2 of Dolomedes plantarius. NCBI lineage: Eukaryota > Metazoa > Arthropoda > Arachnida > Araneae > Dolomedidae > Dolomedes > Dolomedes plantarius. The sequence continues at coordinate 54,829,550 of OU015502.1, read as the reverse complement.
AAAGAAATTGTCTGGTTATCAAAACTTGCTTAACAAGCGAAAACGGGAGGAAGACTTGGAGAAGAACAATTTAAAAATTACCAACTTTTTTCGGAAGCCCACAGACTTTCAAGACAGTACTGCTACTGAGAAGTATAACAGTGGTTTTCCAACTTCATCAATATCGAAGTTGCCATCCGAATTAGGAAAACAAGCCAATGACGATCCAATAGATTCAAGTTCTGATACCTTTCACTCGGTACCATCATGTTCGAGTAAGCAAGACGAATCATCCAAAGACACGTATTCGCCTCTCTCTAACGATCCAGGTCTTTGGCAGAGAATATTATCTCCAGCCCAGGTGCAAGAACTAGTCCTAAAACGTCCTATGTATTTTGAAAATAAAACTATGTATCCTAAAGACAAAAGTGGACGTAAGTTTTCGGATGTATATTTCACTCGAATTCTGTCAAATGGTGAAAAGGTTCAGCAAGATTACTGTATTCTATCAAGAAAAATGTAGTTTTTTGTTTCTATTGTAAAATATTCAATGACACCAGTAATCCATTGAAGTTTAAAAATACTAAATTAAGTAATCAAGACGGTTTTAATGGTTGGTATCACTTAAGTGAACATTTGAAAATTCACGAAAAAAGCAAATCTCATTTTCAAAAATTACGTTTCTGGTCAGACTTACTGGAAAGATTAAAAGAGAATCGAACTGTAAATTCCGAAATGCAAAATTTATTAAAAAGTGAAACTAAACACTGGCGGAGTGTCATTGAAAGAATAATTTATACAATTCAATTTTTAGCTGAACAAAAGTTGGCTTTTCGTGGTCCTAGTAATAAATTATTTGAAAAAATAATGGAAATTTCCTAAAATGTGTAGATATGATAGCACAACTTGATCCAGTTATGTCTGTACATATTAATAGATCTCAAAAAAGTATGCCACTTTATCTTGGAGATAAAATTCAAAATGGAACGATAAAATTATTAGGTGATAATATAAGAAATAATATTTTAAATGAAGTTAAGAAAGCAAAGTACTTTTCTATATTACTTAATTGTAGTCCGGATGTAAGCAACCAGGAGCAAATTTCTGTTTGCATTAGATATGTTAATTTAAAAAACAATGAATTTAGTGTTGAAGAGCGTTTTTTAACATTTCGTCCTGTAAGTGATACAACAGGTGAAGGTTTAACCAACTTTTTACTCAAAGCTTTAGAAGATTATGGTTTAGACATTTATAATATGCGCGGACAAGGATACGACAATGGTTCGAATATGAAGGGTAAACATCAAGGTGTACAAGAAAGAATTGAAGACATGAATTCACGAGCAATATTTGTACCTTGCTATAACCACAGTTTGAACCTTGTTATAAACAATGCTGTAAAATCCAATATGTTCAGAATAAATTTTTTTTCACTTGTTCAAGAGTTATATACACTGCTGGCCACTGTAAATGCAACACCCTGAAGGAAACATGCAAATAACTTGAAATTTACAACAGGCATTAGCGGAGGTGAGATATGCAAATGATTAGAATTTCAGCGCAGACGCACATCACGCGCGCCTGTGGCGCCACTTCAAAGCGCTATTTAAGGCTTGGAGATTTCGACGATTTCAAGTTCGGCAATTGTGTTTTTCTTGTGGTTTTTTCAAAAAACGATCAATTATGCCTCGTCGACAACAGCGATCATCTTTTGATCAAGTATCCGAGTTCGACAGAGGAAGGATAGTGGCCTACCGAGATTGTGGATTATCTTTCAGGGGAATCGGTAGTCGTGTTGGACGAAACCAAACAACTGTAATGCGGATATGTGATCGTTGAATGCAGGAGGGTACGACGGACCGGTGTGTTCGATCGCATCCACCTCAGAGCACCACTTTACGTGATGACAGGCAAATTGTGCGCATGGCAGTGACGGATCGCTCAGTCACATCACGAACCATAGCACAGCACATGCAGTCTGTAACGCATCATCCAGTGTCTGCGCGTACCATTGGACGCCGTTTACAGCAGAGTGGTCTGTCCGCAAGACGTCCATTGCTTTGTCTACCTTTGACGCAGAACCACAGACGTCGCCGCCAATGGTGCGATGACAGAAGGATGTGGATGGCAGAATGGAATGAAATTGTCTTTACTGACGAGTCACGCTTCTGTCTGCAACACCATGATGGTCGCATTCGAGTCTGGAGACACCGTGAAGAGAGGATACTGAACAGCTGCGTTATGCACCGCCACACTGGTCCTGCACCGGGTATTATGGTATGGGGCGGTATTGGATATCACTCTCGCACACCTCTAGTACGCATTGCCGGTACTTTAAACAGCCAGCGCTACATCTCCGAGGTGTTGGAGCCAGTTGTCCTTCCTTACCTTCAGGGATTGCCCACAGCCATATTTCAACAGGATAATGCGCGACCACACGTGGCACGCATTGTCCAACGGTTCTTCGTCAATCGCCAGATTGAATTGCTTCCCTGGCCGCCTCGCTCTCCAGATCTTTCGCCGATAGAAAACATGTGGTCCATGGTTGCTCTAGGATTGACCCAGATTCCATCCCCAGCTGCCACAGCAGATCAACTTTGACAACGTGTGGAAGCTGTTTGGTCTGCTGTACCCCAAGAACTCATCCAAAGTCTCTTTGAATCAATGCCGAGGCGTGTGGCAGCGGTGATCTCCAACAATGGCGGCTACTCTGGCTACTGATTTTGGCAGGAACCACACTTCACAGAAATCTATAAATTTCATCATTTGATACTTGGTCAACATGTTATCTACAAAATAAATTTTGTTGTGATATCTCTTGTCTTTCTTGGTGTTGCAATTTGGGTAGCCAGCAGTGTAATTTGTTTTCTGCCTCAACCAATCGGTGGTCTGTTTTGAAAAGTAACGTTTCAAATTTAACTTTAAAACCTTTGTCGGATACCAGATGGTCTAGCATAATTGATGCAATAACTCCTCTAAGATTCTAGTTGGGCGAAATTTACGATGCTCTTTACGAAAATTTGTCTGGAACAAATTTCGATAACAGTAGAAAACATTTGGCTATTGCTCTAGTTCAAAAAATTAAAAATTATGAGTTTATGTGTTAGTCTTGTGGTGCAGAATACTAAGTAAAGTTGATATTGTTACCAAGATTCTGCAAACAACAAAAATTAATATTTCGCAGGCTTGCGAAAGTTTGAACAACCTGAATGCCTTTTTAAAGGAATATCGTTCAGATAAAGGGTTTAGTAACATGCTCGTAGATGCCCAAGAATTCGCATCTTGTTGAAATAGATGCAAAATTCAAATATTCAGAAATTTTAAGACCACGAAAAGTAAAAATCAATTTTCCTACGAAAGTGAAGATCAGCCAATTGAAAACCCAGAATTAAAATTTAAAATCAATTGTTTCTTTGCAGTGTTAGACATTACTCTTTCATCTGTTAATGAAAGATTTGAGCTATTATCCTCTCATTCTGATGTTTTTAAATTTTTGTGGAACATTGAGGATTTTGGCAAGTATTCTGACCAAGACCAATTTAATTTTTGTAGAAAGCTTGATGAAGCTTTAACCGACAAAGATCGAAACGAAAAAGATATAGACGGAACAGAACATTTACATGAATTACAATTTCTGCAAAATTGCGATAAAAATGTCACGTCGTCTGTAGTAGAAACACACAATTACATTATGATAAATAATTTAACTCATTCATTCCCAAACATTACTATTGCATTACGTATAACCACTCGTTGCAAAGGAGATCTACCAGCTAGTCGTTGAAAAGATCTTGCTTTACGGAGTGCCGTCGTGGTACAACACCACAAGGAGACTCAATGACAAGCTTTTGCAGATCCAAAGACCGTTTCTGCTGCTCTTGACAAAGTGCTACAAAACAGTAGCTACGGACACACTCGCCGTCCTGGCGGGGTGTTTGCCTCTGGACATCAGAGCCAATATGGAGAGGACAATTCACCTGATCCATAATGAGAATGGAGCGTACGACCTTAACGGTCTTAAGCTCGATGGGGAAAGCTGCGAAGTGAGAAACTTCGATATCCATTCCATCAAGGATATCAGCAGCATTGAATGGTCGACCAATCTGGAGCCAGGGTGTAGTACGCAGTACTACACAGACGGCTCTAAGATGGAAGGCAAAGTTGGATCAGGAGTTGTCAAGTATGACAACAATGTTAGGCTCTATGATCTAAAGGAGAGGAACTCAGATCACAGCTCCTCTTATCAGGCTGAGTTAAGAGCGATAGAGATGGTAATTGAGGATGCAATAAGGTCGCGAACCGACGAGTTCGACGTCTTCACGGATTCCATGAGCGCACTACAGGCGCTCAGAGCAAAGAGCTTTAAATGTCGGCTGGTGGAAAACCTGAAAAGGAGTATCACTATAAACGGCTTATATATTACCTGGCACTGGGTGAAAGCCCATGCCGGTAACAGTAACAACGAAGAGGTGGATGAGATCGCCAAAAGAGCGACTCAGCTTCCCACCATCAATAACGACTATAAGCTGACTAAGAACCAGCTTAAAGGCATTCTTATGAAAGATGCCTTAAAATCATGGCAAGAGAGGTGGAATGAGTCCACCAAAGGCAGGCGGACGCAGGAGATATTCCAAAAAGTCAGTTTGGATAGAGTCCAATGTGACTTCCTGAGGAACCAGGCGATCACTGGGCACGGCAGCTTTGGCCAGTATCAGGCCAAATTCTTCGGGAAGTCGGACATTTGCAGTTGTGGCGAGATCCAGACAGTCGAGCACTGTCTATTCGATTGCAGAAACTTTGCTGACTTGCGTGCCGACCTGCCAGGGAATGCAAGTCATTGGACCAAGTACAAACTATATAACGATTACTACTTTGGCAAAGTAGTAAACAAAATCGTTAAAAGGCTTATGGACGAACACGTCCAATTGCCATAGAAACTATTTTCGATGTATGTTTATGTTTGCTGTATGTATTTATTAATAAAGTCTGTGTTGTGATGTGAAGTAGCGAAAAAGTCGTTCTGCAGGCGGTTGGCCAGTTGGAGCGACTCGGTAAAGTTGCATATGTGCTGAGTGTCGGAGCTTGGGATGTGCTCCCTCGCGGCGGCCAGTCTTCATTAACTCTGAGTTGGATGCCTTCAAGGTGGGACGACGCTAAGCTTACGCTTGCATTACGTATATTATTAACTATACCAATTTCTGTCGCTACAGCTGAGAGATCATTCTCTAAATTAAAATAAATTAAGGATTACTTACGATCTAGAATGGGCCAGGAGCGATTAGAAAATCTTGCTATCATTTCTATAGAGTCTGACTTTTTAAAGCAGCTAGATATTGAAAATCTTATTAACGAATTTGCCAAAAGTAAAGCTAGAAAAGTGCAATTGCTATAAGATATTTCCGTCTTTTTCCATCAAATATGTCTATTTAAAAAAGCGGGCAATCTAAATATATTTTATTTGACCTTTTTTTTTAATAATTTGGAATACATGTTTTATAACTTTAACACTGTTCTTTTGTTACTGTGCAATAAAAATTTTAATAATACTTTTTTGTATGTGTACTTACTGCTTGCCTCAAATAAAAAATACATACGAGCAACAAGTCTGAAGTGTTAATTCTGTAGCGATTACCTAAGTTAAATTTTAACGATCATCAAATTATTGTCTTTTTTCAAATCATGTAAAAAGTCAAAGGGCTAACGAAGACAAAAGCTTAACGGAGGTTAAAATTTAACGTAATCATACTTTTGGCTCAATAAAGGCACTTATCAGTATTTCGCACGACGGCGCAGAAGATGCTTGGCGCGTCACTGATTGGGCAGGCGCGGCTTGGGCTCTGGAATAGAAAGACTCATCCTAAGCATGCGACATGCTAAGCAAACTAAGTTAGTATTTACTGATTTTAGAAGGCCTTTATTGTTTGGCCAGATTTTCATCGTAAAATCTTTCAACGTATCTTTGAAAGGAATTTTCGTCTGACAACAAGACATAATTCGGAAAAACCGTTTACTTGAGTCAAATTCTTTCTAAAATTTTTAGGTCATAAAGTGACGAGGAAAATGGAAAAAAAAGGTCCATGCCAACATTTAGTTGAGTTGGAAACCTTTAATCAGTTATTACTGATAATAATAATTGATATATATGTGATATTACTAACTACCTATAATCGCCCATTCTGTACTTCATCTCTGCCATGGTAACCCGTCCTTCTTGTCTTGGCGTAAACGCTTCGCCTTCCCACATACTAACTTCCTCCGCCAATTCTGGCAACTTCTCTGACCTAATTCTATTTTGACAGCATTTGGTAAATTTATTCTACTAATTGCTGAAAGAATAATTTTAATATTTTTGTGTACATGATCTAGAAAAAAAAATAAAATATAGATAGTGTTTTGCTCAAAGAAAAGTCAATAACTAATGTCAAACGTAATAATAAACAACAAAGAACATTATTTTTCTAAAAAAGTGACTACAACCCAGGAGATTTCCAAAAGAACTAAACATTATTCAACGACTAAGACTGTGAATAATAATTACTTTGTGTTTTTACAACTAGTTGAACTGTACCCGGCCAGGACTCTGAATACTTTCAAAGACTGTGAAACACATGTCAGGGACTGAGACATGCACAATTTTTTTTTCACTTGTAATTGTATTTGGAACATCTTTATATCTGTTGTTGTTAGTGTTTTCATTTAAGTGTACCATTCCATTTTTATTTTACTCCAGCTATTTGTTTTTAAAATTATGCCATTTTTCATACTATATTATGTCTTTTAATTGTACATTTTAACATAAGAATTTGTGATTTCGAGTCAGCTTCAACCTAATATTCAAACTACTAATTTTCCTGTTCTCACTATCTGGAGTGTCTTGGAGTCGACGGCCGCGGCTCCAATCCATTTTAGATGGGGGGGGGGGGTATTCTGTGATAATATTACTAACTACTTCATCTGTGCCATGGTAACCCGTCCTTCTTGTCTTGGCGTAAACGTTTCGCCTTCCCACATATTAACTTCCTCCGCCAATTCTGGCAACCTCTCTGACCTAATTCTATTTTGGCGTTCTTTGCGAGAGACGCTGGACTGGCTCAAAGCGAGTAAGATGTGTTGCTTTACTGTTTAATAAATTAGTTTGTTCCTGAAGCTGATTTTATTATTTTCCGGCCACGATGTATGCTACAATTTCATGAGATGTCCATCCGGACATTTCATATATATATATATATATATATACAGGGTGTCTATAATTAAACATCCCTACTTTATAGTTGTCTACAGCGAAACTATTATTCAGAAAGTTATGAAATTTTGTGTAGGACATATTGAAGGGATTGATATTTGTTTGAGCGAATAAAAAAATTAGTTCAAAATTTCACCACAAGAGAGCGTTTTTGTCCAGAAGATATTCCAAGGCCATTCTGCATCAACCTCAGAACGAGCAAGAAACTGAATTGAGAACCGCTGTCGAGTCTCGAAATCACGTGTAAGCAACCTCTGCACAAATTGAAGCTTGTACGGATAATACCGGAGGATATTCCGCATGACCTTCTGGACAGTTGATCGGGGCAGATCCTATGCTTCTGCCACACGACTGACACTGGTACTAGCCTGTTCGTTGGAAGATTTGTCCTCTTTCATCTGAAGAGCAACCTTCTCTACAGCTTCAGAGAAGTTTAAGATACAGAGAAGTTTAATTATGGGCACTCTGTTTATATATATATATATATACATATATATATATGTGTGTGTGTGTGTGTAAGTAATAATAATTTACACTGTGATCTGTTGTATCTGATCTTGTTTTCTGGTTTTGGCAACACAGGAATGTGCAAAAATCAGTGCACACGTGTGTGCGATTCTGTAGTGGATTCTGAGTGTGTACTTTTCAGTGTGTCCTTCATTACTGTAATCTGATTGATTGTTGCCATGGAACGAGTTGGTTACAATGGGAAAAAAGAGCAGCTAGCTGTCGAGTGTACAACGACTAGGTCATGTTATCTTCCCGATATTTACAAAATATATTTTGCAAATAGTATCATGTGAGTTTAATATTTTTAAATGTATTAACAAATAGTAAATCTACAACAGTATTGCCCTTTTTAAGTGAAGTATTTGAATTTTATGCCGTGACATTTGAACTTTATGCCGCGTTCTGGTTTTGACAACGCAGGAATTGACACACATTGTAACGATTGCAGGAATTGACACACATTCATTACACTCATCACAGTGTGTGTGATGAGTGTGCACTTTTCAGTAGTGCCGTTTACATGTGCCAAAAACCCGGGTAAAAGCAGGGTCGTTTCTTGCTTTTTCCCTACGATAGGGAAAAATGCAGGGTGGATTTTCGACCCTGCTTCGAACTAGGATAAAACCCGCTAATTACCCATGATGCATTTCGAAGCAGGAAGCTAGTAGTAAACAAACATGGCGGATTTGAACATGTGTGAATCCATAAAAATGCAGCCAAATGATAGATGGAAGGATCTGGAACCCCTTAACGATCGCATAATTTTCAAGAAAACAGTAGAAAAGTGCCTATTTTTTTCCGGAGGATTTCATTTATTACTTGATCTGCCCATCTAGTGTTTTTTAAAAAAAAAAACCATCCCCAATTACATTATAAATAGAATGGTACTGCCATCTGGTATGTAAAATAAGAAATAAAATTTCATTTCAATAAAATTTCAATAACATTTTCATTTTAAGTGTTATGGTAAAATTAATAAATTTAATAAGTATAATCAATAATTAAACGTAACATTAAAATTTATTTATAAATTAATTATTTTAGAATTCAGAGATAAAAATTTATTTATATCTATTTATGATTTTTTTATTTATACATGACTAAAAATTACTCAAACAAAATTGAAATCAAAATTACATTTTGATTTTATAAAAGGATTTATTAAAACAATAAGTATCTTACAATTAATCTTATAATTTAAAAAAAATGCACCTATCGATTGGAAAATTTTCTTTCCAGTCTTTATTACTTCAGGAATTTAAAATAATTTCTTCCCACCAAACAGAGCTTCGTAATTTTGCCCACATTCTTTGTTGTGGAAAAACTAAATTTAGCCATGAAGCCACAGATCGTACGATTATATCTAATATCCGCATCAATCTTCTAGTTCTTATATTCCTTTTTTCCTATCTATTTTCTAAATTTATTTTTAAAAACAACAGAAAAAAATCGTAAACGTTCTATGATTATCAACAGCGACTGACATGTGCTGCGTTTAAATAACAAATAGACGCAGACGTAATTGTGTTTTAGAAAAGGAGTGCATTGGTCGTGTTGACTTTATCTCCTGTAAGCAAGATATATGTAATCAAGGTGGGAGTGCTCAGTAGTTAAAATTTTAAGTAATGAATTAAAATATTAAGGTAAGAATAACGCGGGTAAAAGAAAAAAATTAATAGTGAAGTTAAATTAAAACAAAAAAGTTAATTTTAACAGAAAAAATATAGAGTTACAAGTTAAGAAAATTTAGAAGAAAAATTAGATAAGACTAATGATCCACGGAAAACAAAAAAGTAATAATATTAAGAGGCCCAGAATAGCAGATATCATAAGAATACAAAAAATATTTTTGTAAGTTTTTCAATCTTTTTGGATTTTTAAAGTTTTATGATTTTTTGTTGTTGTTATTTTTAAAATTTAAGAATACGAGGTCAAAAGAACAGCAATTGGAAAAAAAAGGCCTTCCCCAGGACCATACACTTCGTAACGAGATAAATGCGGAGTTCGAAGGTGGAAAGCTAAAAATAGCAATACAGTGAATTTGGAAAAGTACGACACCGGCTGGGATCGAACCCATAACGTGATTTACAAGGAATGATGGTGTACGAGGATCACTTCCGCCGAATCATGTGATGGCCTTTTCTTCCGGTAAGACGGGTAAAAGCAGGGTGAAAATGCGGTCCCGTGTAAACGGACTTCGAAGGTTTTCCCTGTTAGCGGGTAAATCCTGGGTATTATTGTTGTCCATGTAAACGCAGCTAGTGTGTCCTACATTACTATAATCTGATTTGTTGTTGCCATGAACGAGTTGTTTACTATGTGAAAAAGAATAGCTAGCTTTCGGATGTAGAACGACTAGGACACGTTTTCTTCCTGCTAAGGGACTGTATATTTTGTAAATAGTATGTCCGTTTAATATTTTAAAATATTTTAAACGATTATTACGACAATTAGTTAATCTAGCACAGTATTGTCCTTTTTAAGTGAAGTACTTGAATTTTATGCCGTTACACACACACACACACACACACATATATATATATATATATGTATATATATAACCTAATGATAATAACGGTAATTAACCATGAAAATTAGAGGGTAATTACGGATAAAAAATTTTAAAAATAGTAAATATCAATAATTAATATTAATTTATTAATATTTTAAATAATCCTTTAACTATTTTTTTTGCTATAATTTTTACAACTTTTTATTGTTTTACTGGGAAATTTGTTAAAATTATAAGTTTCAAATACTATATTTCATAAAATCTAGGAATTTTATCATTAAATAGCAATTAAAATAAATAACAACAACTGATAATCAAAAATTAAGGAAATTAACCAGAATGAGGACCATAATTAATAGTGATAATTAGCAATAGGTAATAAAAATAATAAAAATAAAAATATCGATAGTTAATTTTTATTTATAAATATTTTTATAAGTTCTATTTCTATCATTCACTCCTATAATTTTTAAATTTTTTTTTGTTATACTGTGAAACTTCTTCAGAAATAAGAGTTTCTCAAATAATACTTTAATCATTAGTATTTAATCCTTAACTGCTAATCTTTTGAACAGATTTTTCTTACTGAGGCAGTATAAAAGTTCTGAGGGTCGCAAAAAAAATTGACTCAAAGTATCCGGTATTCCACAATGTTCTGACGGTTATACAAACTGAATTTTGATTTTGTTTTTCGAGGGTTAAAATTTTTTGAGTTAAGTTAATAATAAAAAGTGTTAAAAACTAAGAGCCAAATTTGAGTCTCTGGAAAGCCTTCTATGATATTCAGGGGGGTGTTAATAAATGGCAGAAAATAAGTTTATTAATAAAGCAAAACTGCATGATAAATAAACACATATGCATATTATGTAAATTAAACTTAAGGCTGCTGAGTACTAATCCTATTGGATTCGCTCACCTCCATGTTAACCTATGGAGAAAATATGTCTACTATTTACAGCTACATAAATGCTGATAATCCAATGTAATCCAAAATGGAATTTTCAGATGGCCTGAACTTTGCTGCACCTTGCTACAGGAATTATTTATAAATTTCATCCACCAAAGTAATTTAGGAGTGTTTAAAACACACTATACAAGATTTTCCCCCCGAATAACTTAAAGTTTAAAATATTATTTGCATTTAAAAAAAAGAAAAATGCCCCAAGGTGTAAAATTTCTTTCTCTATTACGGAGTACAATTAAAAAAAAAATCTTTCAATTCAAGTCGGCAATATTTGGACACATTTTCTCCATAGTTTAACGTTGAGGTGAACGAATCCAATAAGGATAGTACACAGCAGCCTTAACATTTGATTCAACTTTTTTTAACTTGAGAGAATGCTATTACAGTCGAAACCCGTTATAACGAACTTCAAGGGACCAAAGGTTTTGTTCGCTTTATCCGGTGGTTCGTTATATCCGAACCGTTAAGAAAATTGCTAGCGTTCACAAAACGTATAACTCATTAGTTGCAATGTGTATTCAATAATGATATATTAAAAAATGATAAAATCTATTAAAAATCATCATTAACGAATTAAATCGACTAAAATCGATTACATTAAACTGACACAATACTAATTAAATTACGTGCAATAGGAAAACGGCGGGACCAAAATTTTCGTGCGTCATATCCCGGAGTTCGTTATAAACCGGTTCGCTATAACGGGGTTTGACTGTAATATGTATTGAAGGGAAAAGAAACCTTACGATAAATTTACGATAAATTTATGATAAATTCACAATAAATTAACAACAAAATACTTAAATCATGAATTTTAAGAGGCGATACAATTTTCTTCGTTTAGGAATCGAGAAATAAATCGCACACTGTGCAAACAATGGCGCCAAACAGGCACAAAGAGAGAGAGAGTTGCCATTCCACAGCAGAAAACTATGGAGGTGGAATTTTGCCAACATGAGAAGAAAATACCTAGATGTTAAAAAACATGATAAAAAGCACGAACAGTAGTATAGTTGCATCGGCTTTTGAAATTAGCAATTTATTTATTTTAATCTCAAACCTCCTATGCACATATAATTTGCATGGGATCAGATCCGTGTCATGATTCTAGAACGATACAGTCCCAGTTACTAAAAATGGTATTTTCTGAGGTTTCTATAATAATAAATGTCAGGTTGGTTGAGGTCAACTTTTGCTTCACAAGGGCTAATAAGACTGGCACCCGCTGTTTAGAGTCGATTCCAAACGGCTACAAACATCCATGCCAACAAAATAATAAATGTTAGTGGTTAACAGCATGATACAACAATGCAAGGGAACTACAGTAATGTTAAGGTTGAGGTCCTTATGGATAATAAGGTTATATGCAGCGGAGTTATGGTGGTGCTTACGGCTCAGTGAGGAATCCCATGTCCATGCAAACATGCAGTGTCAACGAAAACCTACCTTTTGAAATTGGCTTCTTCACGCAACGTTGTTCACATTCTCGACGCTTCTCGAACCTGTTCTCGTTGCCGTCGCACCCTCCGTAGATGAAAGACTTGCACACGTTCTCCGAGGTATCGTAGTGCCAAGAGCGGTGATAACCCAGACAGGGGCCTGGTTCTTTCGGTAAGCTGCACGCATCTGGAATAGACCCACAAGAAAAAACAATAAGCAAAACGTAGGTGCAATGGTTTTTGACCTTAAAAGTTCATTGAGCACATCGTCGTTGTTGTTGTTGTTACTAATGTCCTCTGGCTGAATCAAATCTAACCAGGTCCACCATAATTTTGAGCGAGAACCCTAGAGGCTACATCTGGTAGGTTCGTACCCTCTTTTCACCCTTAAAGGGACTTCAGGTCTACAAATTTAACTTGTACATACCGTTTTAGATCCACTGAACATTAACGCAACATACCTTTTTGGCAGATATTAAAATTATCTGAGCTATCTCCTTCACTACATATGTATCAAAACCTTGCTGCAACGATATCCTCAATGGATCAATAAATCCCTTAACATCAAATTTTTTCAAAGCCCCTCTCAATTTATCTCTGGTAAACAAAAACAATATATATATATATATATATATATATATATATATATATATATATATATATATATATATATATATATATATATATATATATATATATATATATACTACGGACCATGTATTGCAAGTTTGGGAAACCTAACATTTTTTCAAGAGTAAGACCCCCCCCCCCAAAAAAAAAAATAAAATAAAATAAAATGATATTTATTTAATTAAACTGATTTTTTTAAAGGCGAATGTGGTGGAAAAGGTTCAAGCTATAGTGTCATACTTTGTGATGCAATCTTTACCAACGATTGGGTCATCCCGGGTGTTCATTAAAAAACGAGCCGACTGCATAGAATTTCATTTGGTTTGTTGCGCTGCTGAAGTGCGTACCGCTGTGCATTGCTTTTAAAATTAAACTGTGCTTTTCTTTTAAAATGTGTGAAGTAACTCTTCGGAAGGCCAGACTATTATTTTAATGCATCAAGAAAGTACTTCAAATGTTAGGATTGCTCATCGGTGCGGCTGAAGTGGGTCGACTGTTTCACGCCTCATAAAGAGATTTAAAACAGACGAAACCGTGGATAAGAAGCCTAGAAGTGGTCGTCCGAGGTTATCTTCGAAACGTGCTGATGCTTCATTGACATGATTATGCCAAAAAAAAATAGGTTTGCAAGTTCTGCTACACTTGCAAGAGAATGGAGTGAGTCGACTTTCGTCATTACCAGTTCCAGAACAGTTCACAGGAGGCTCCGTGAAGCCGGTTTCAAGGCACATTTGCCTAGGAAAACACCAGTTCTGAGCAAAGGAATGCGGAAAAAACGATTGAACTGTGTCAAGGTTCACAAAAATTGGAGTATTTCGAAATGGAGACAAGTTCTGTCGAGCGACGAAAGTCGATTTTCTTTAATGTCTGACAAACCTGTCCACTTTTGGCTTAAAGCAAAAGAGAATATGAGTCCAGAATGCCTGGTTCATACAGCAAAACACCCACAAAGCCAAATGGTGTGGGGCTGCATGTTATATAAGTCAACTGAACGACTTCATTTTGTACAGGGAACTATGAAGAGTGGCCAGAATATTAGTGTTAAGAAATGGGTATTTCAGCAAGACTCAGCACCCTGCAATACATCAAAAAAGGCAAAAAAAAACTTTAAAATTAAATTAAATTTCGTTAGATTTCAATTCTGAACTCTAAATCAAAACATTCCTTGTTTTATGTTAAGGTTGAATTTGCAAAACATGGTATTAAAGCTTCTCCCATGGCCAGAAAACTCGCCAGATTTAAATCCTTATGAGAATTTATGGAGTATAATTGGAAGACAAGTATCTCAAAATCGTCCCAGAACAAAACAAGAGCTTCAGGAAACAATAATTTAAATTTGGCACCATGAAATACCGAAAGAAGTGTTGCAAAACTTTGTGGATTCCATGCCTAAAAAAGTGGCTGCTGTGATCAAAGCCAGAGACGGCCCAACAACATATTAAATGCTTTTCGATTCAATTGCACTATTTTATTATCTTTTCTGCTCAGAAGACCTTGAAATTGCTTATTTATTTCATTTTATTCACGAGAACCAAAATGGATACCGATTTCTGATAACCTGTACATCTTTTGTATGCTATTTATTACAAAATTAAATAATTATTTTTGTTCAATAACTTAATCATATCTTGTCATTAAACTAATTTAACATATTGACATAAAAAAATACTAGTTTTTAGGGCTTATTCTTGAAAAAATGTTAGATTTCTCACACTTGTAACACTTTTGGCCAGTAGCATATATATATATATATATATATATATATATATATATATATATATATATATATATATATATATATATATATATATATATATATACCACTGTGATAAACAGTAAAAGATGCTCAACTCGATTTTCTAAGACAAGTTCAGCTTTCTTCCTTAGGAGCCAAAGTAAAAGAACATCTAAATAGGCAAACGGCCTATTTGCCTGGCTTGGCTGACTGAGCGGAAAATCAAATTCAGCTCACTTTACTATTTATTAAATTTCATAAATTGAGATTTTTATATTCCTTGATTTGTTTCACAAATTTTGGAGCAAAATGTCATTCAAGATTAGCCTCCGTTTTAAGGGGGACCAAGATACAAAATTGTTCGAATTTTCAAAAAAAAAATTATTGCATAACAATTTTTTTGTTCTTTTGCGCTTAAAATGACGTTTAAATCATGTTTCTATCTTAATTAGAACAGGAGAAATTATTATTTTTTTTCTTTGCAACATTATAATAGTAGCCAATCGTTGTTTAAACCTGTAAGTGCGTTTTTCGGCATGATGGGTTTTTTCCCCATTTCTCGTCCTTAAATTGTTATAAGTCAAGAACCATTAAAGATAAATGATTGAAACTTGTAACATGTCTTTTTCAACTGTTTTACTTTAATTTTGATTCGCAAATTTAAAAAAAATATTTACTTTTGAAAATATGATTTTTTAAAAATAAGTTACATAATTTTTTTTCGTAATTTGTAATCTAAATAATTTTTTAATTTTAAAAATTAATATTTTAAAAAAATGGTGAATCAAAATTAAAACTTAAATATTTCTGTGTAATTAAATAAAAAAATTTTGAAATTCGACAAATAATATTTCGAGTTTTAACGATTTTAATTTATCTCCCTTTTATTAAAAATTTTAAATTTAAAAATTTTGAAAAACTTTTTGAGAAGTTTTATGATGTGATTTGTTCACAAATTATATGGTTAACCTTCACAAAATAATTCAATATTTTAACTTAATAAATAAAAAAAATTTCAAAATGTGTCCCGGACGCATATTCTGAAAGATTCACGATTTGGACACTTAATTGCCGGTTTGACGAAAGCATCAGTTTCGCCATCTGTTGACATATATAGGAATCTTTTTATTATAAGTTTTTTTTTTTACTTCTACGCAATTTAGTATGTTTTAAAATCTGAATTACATATATAACATAGGATTTAAAGAGATTTTAACAAAATAAATAAATGAATAAATTGAAATAAGTATATTATTGAATTTTAAATTTACTTTCTTCAAATATCCACAATAATTTTAATTTTTAAAATTTTAATGTTAATTAGAAAATAAATGTATTTAATAAGCTTTAATTAAAAAAATTAAGTTGCATAAATTAAAAAATTTAAAGTTTTAAATTCCAATAATATAAATTTATTTTAACATATAATTTTAAATTAATAAAATTTTTAAAATATAAAAATTTATTTTAATTTGGTTACATTTTTATGCTAAATTATTGAAGAAATGAGGGAATGATGCTGAGTATGAAGGAATGACGGGGATACTCTAGATTTGTGTGCACGGCCGCCATCTTGGATTTTTCCGCCAGGGTTTGGCGCATTTCTCATGGCGATAATTATTGCGTTCTGGTAAAAATAACCCAATGTCAAATTCTCTAATTTTAAGATCAAACAGTCATTTCTGATTTGATCTTTTAATTACAGTATAATAATTTTAGGTCAGATCTCAGCCTTGACCTGGAAATATTTTAAACAGTGTTTTCAAAACGCTGGACTTTGATTTTTTTTTAGCTTTTTTAATAAAAATCACCTGTTTAAATTATGAAACTTAGAAAATTTTTTGAAAAATCCTTTAAACATTGGACTTAGATTTATTTTTGGATTTTTAATAAAAACAACTTTTTTAAATTATGAAACTTGGAAATTTTTTTGAAAAAATCATTCTCAAATATTGGAAATTTTGGGTTTCTCTTTTAGCTTTTTTAATAAAACCCAATAAAATCAGGACAAGGATTATTTGACCATTTACCCTGCTGTGTTGGAAATAAGGAAATAAAAACCCTTTTTCTAAACCAATAGCTTAACCTTAACTAACTTCTTAACTTAGGTTCCTGGGGAGAGAGAAGTTGAACTTCAGTTATTTAAATTTTTTTAAATAAAAATTTTAAAATAGATTGTATTTAAAATGTATACTGTATTTTACATTTTACGAAAAAATGATGGCAGATAATTTTTACTTCAAATAAATGAAATGGTGTATCATAACAGTATACTAATTGACAAATCCATTATCAGTTTTTCGTTAACTTAATAAATTTAAGTTGCTTTTAATTTTGTTTATCGATTGTCAATTAGTATACTGTTATGATACACCATTTCATTTATTTGAAGTAAAAATTATCTGCCATCATTTTTTCGTAAAATGTAAAATACAGTATACATTTTAAATACAATCTATTTTAAAATTTTTTATAATTCCAAGTTGTAGTGGATTACAAATAAATTTAAATAACTGAAGTTCAACTTCTCTCTCCCCAGGAACCTAAGTTAAGAAGTTAGTTAAGGTTAAGCTATTGGTTTAGGAAAAGGTTTTTTTTTCCTTATTTCCAACACAGCAGGATAAATGGTCAAATAATCCTTGTCCCGATTTTATTGTATGCACAAAATATTTGGTTAAGGTCAAATCTGAAGTAAAATTTCATTACCACAATGTCCTAACCAAAAAAAAAAATAAATAATAAAGGAGAATCTGGTTACTCACCATAAATTTATGGGTTCATAATTTTTTTACATTTTTCAAAGCTGAATTTTAGATAATTTTTAAATTGCAAGATATTTAGGTAGTACGAAAATGCTGTATTTTTTTTCTAATTAGCAATATATTAGCATAATATTTTGGTGATTCATTGCTATTTGTCAAAGAGTTAGGGTAAATTGAATACATGGCATTGAAATTTTATCCGTAAGTAAAATCCATTTGACCAAATTTTTTATATGAATCATAATTTGAAAAGGTAGTTTTTAATTAAAAATGTTAAAAAAAAAATCTAAGTCCAACGATTAAATGATTTTTCAAAAATATTTCTAAGTTTCATAATTTAAAAAAGTGGGTTTTATTAAAAAAGCTAAAAGAAAAACCCAAAATTTCCAATATTTGAGAATGATTTGTTCAAAAAAATTTCCAAGTTTCATAATTTAAAAAAGGGGTTTTTATTAAAAACCCAAAATCTAAGTCCAACATTTAAAGGATTTTTCAAAATTTTTTCTAAGTTTCATAATTTAAACAGGTGGTTTTTATTAAAAAAGCTAAAAAAATTCAAAGTCCAGCGTTTTGAAAACACCACTTAAAACATATTGGCGAGAATTTTTCCACTCCTCAAAACACGGTAAAATCGCCAAGTTGGCGCAAAAAAAAAATCCAAGATGGCGGCCGTGCACACAAATCTTTTGATCTTTCTTTGCTGTAGATTTTTCAATTCCTACTATTAGTTCACACTCTCTCTATATATATCTTGTTCAAATTTTCAATCGTTAATAAAAGTACTTTTTATTCATCCACTCAAGTTCAAATACATTTTTTTAAACTTGTAGTGGATGACACTTGATGTTAATACAGTTTTTTCAAATATTAATTCATTAATTAAATTTAATTAATCAATTTTAGTTTTAGACCTAGAGCGTCTCTTGCTCTTGAATAGTAATTTCCCTCTTGTTACTGTGTAAACGGTAGCACCGTGGTATCGCGGATTTCTCCCGTCCTGTAGGTTGCGAGATCGAATCCTCAAACTGATGAACTTTTTCTCTCTCTTTCCCCCCCCCCTCCTAATCATTCACAGTAGGCAAGGTTCTGCAAGGCAATCCTTTTTTTCAATTCCTACTATTAGTTCACACTCAAATGTTTTCTTTGTTGACCTAAGTAGGAATTGACTTTAAATTTTTTTTTTATATATTACTTGTTTTTGTTTTATTTTCAGAATTTAATTGAAAATAAGAGCATTTGAAAATCTTGCACTGAAAGCAAGAAGGTGAATGAAAGTCTAGTACTGTATGTGCTGAAGTATATACAGTCTGATAAAAATGGTTCTATATCTTTTTCAAAACAAATATGATTACTTTCAATTATACAAAACAAGTACGATTACTTACACATCTTAAATTTTTTTTTCTAATTTTCTAGGCTTTAAAACATATTGTATTAAGTAATTTCGTGATTTCAAATCAGGAATACTGTATTCAATGCAATATTTTAACATGAACCCATACAGATCCCACTTTCAAACTTATACAATCATTTCAGTACTATATAAAGTATTATTAAAAAAAATTTGAAATTTTTTCAAGCGGCGCATTTTGAAAAATTAAAATTTTAAATTGAAATAAATTAAATTTTTCTAAGCCCTAATTGTGTTATATATCATTGAAAAAGGTCTTGAAAATTGCTTTAAAATGCCACCAATCTTAGCTCTCTAGCTCTTATTGTTGAAATTTTTTTGGATAATTGAATTAAAACACAAGGAGTGCGGTAACGAAGAAGTGAAAACATTCTTTCACTTCTGAATGTATTTGATTTCGTAATGTCATTTCGTAATGTCTGAATGATTATATTTGGATGTAAATATATTTATACATAGCATATTTATACATGTATATAGCGTAATACATGAATATATAATACATTTATATTAAATTGAAATAGATTGAATTTGATTGTTAAATTTGAATTTATTCTTATTTATTGAAATAGACTGCAAAAATTTTTTGCACTTGAGTAATTTGTATGATTTTTTAATCTGATTTTCTTTAATTTTAGTGACGCTATCTACTGGAAAAATAAAATAATAACATAGGTTTATAATTGAATGATCTTTCCTTTTTTCGTTGGCTTTGGAAAATATGAAGTAACAAATTTAGCATTTTCAAATTATTAATTAATAAATAAGTAAAAATTATTGTGGATATTTGAAGAAAGTAAATTTAAAATTCAATAATATACTTATTTCAATTTATTCATTTATTTATTTTGTTAAAATCTCTTTAAATCTTGTGTTATATATGTAATTCAGATTTTAAAACATACTAAATTGCGTAGAAGTAAAATAAAAAAAAAAACTTATAATAAAAAGATTCCTATATATGTCAACAGATGGCGAAACTGATGCTTTCGTCAAACCGGCAATTGAGTGCCCTAATCCTGAGTCTTTCAGAATATGCGTCCTGGACCACCTTAAACTAAAAAGCCTACACTACAACGAGATTCTTTACGGTGATAACCCCCATAAAACGCTAAACATTAGCGGGATTTCAACATTGAAGTTTGACTTCAGTACAGAAGTGAATGGATGAGCAAAGATGTGGAAGGGACAGAAAACACGTGTGTTCTGTTATGTGGACGTGCTTCCATATGTTTTCATAATGTCCAATCATATCCGCCTTTTGACGTTGCGAATTTTCACTCTATCTCTCTCTATTTATCTATCTATCTATATATATAGAGAGAGGAACCCGGGGTAGAACGGGGTACGAAGTTGAAAATGTGTTTTAAAAATACAAAAGGGTTAATTAAGAGAGCTGCAAATTTTTCTATGAATACATTATAATGTAAGAATCACAAAAATACAATAATATTGTAAGAAAATAAAAGAACAATATATTTTTTTCAATTTCTGTAAATTATGTCATTTGCCCCGTTCTGCCCCGTGCCCGGGGCAGAACGGGGTGGTAAGGACAATTAATTTTAAAAACATATAAGCAGTGGAAATTAAAAAAAAATAAGTTTGCTCTATATTTATTTAGCTTTAAGTGATTATACATGTTTAATTAACGTTACGGTTTTCATTAATTGTGTTCTTTTCTTAAGCCTATTCACAAAATTCACACACTAGGACAGCCTCATCATCTTCGCTATCTATTGCCACACAGGAATTGTGTGCTCATTTTTTGCACATGGAACGAGCGACACAGCTTTCAACTGACTGAGTAAAATTCCCCGCAATATAAACACTCGCAGTCAGAACAATCCCCAGGATTATTTTTTCTATTTATCTTCAGGCCTTTTCCTTGTTTTTTCCATGCTTAATTTTATTCTCTTTCTTAAATATTTTTATCCTTGCTCTTTCTTCTTTAGCAAAGTTCTTTTCTTCTTTTTCCTTAATAGCGACTTCTAACACTTTTTTGTATGGGGAATCTGTTAAGACAGCGGTCTTCCCCCTCTTCCTATTCGTCCTTTTCGTGCTTTCTTTAACTTTTGGAATAGGGATTAGAATTTCAGCTGAAACATGGAATGAAGAGGCTCTGTTGTCAATTGTCATCCAAGAGCAGCCAGGAGTGGCACAATTAGCGTCATCAAATCGGACCTTCTTAACCAGCGTTTCATCATTAGAGTTGGCTGAAACCTTACCAGCTTTATCATCCAACCTGATATGCATGTGTTTTTAACTAGTGTGGTAGACGAAGGCAATTCCAACTGTTCAGCTAAGGATATTATCACCTCTTCACTTGAAGGCCTACCAAGTCCGATGTCAGTTGTGTCTGCTGGGAGAAAATCTGCGTCGGAGAATATGGATGGGTCAGTTGGCCATATTGCTGTAGCTTGGAAACCATTAATAGCAGATTTCATTGCTGCGCTTTGGATAAAAGATGATCCAAAAATCGTTGAAATTTGAAAGAGAGTTACGACGTTCTCTGGGTTGCTTCGTAGTCATTTTCGAAGCTCATTGCTGTAATAAAGACTTAAAGGCTTCATAAAAGAAACATCAAGTGGCTGAAGTCTGTGAGAGTAATGTGGTGGTAGAAATAGCAAAGAAACGCCATTCTCCCTCGCGTAGTCTATAACCTCAAGGTTCTTCGTATGTGTTGAGTGGCCATCTAATATAAGAACCGGGAAGTCTTTTGATGCTTTTGAAAATTCCCCAAATTTTCGAAACCATACAAGAAATGATTCAGCAGTTATCCATCCAGTGTTGTGCACCTCAACCCAACCTACTGGTGGGCATCCTAACTCAAAATATTTCTGCTTCTTCTTTCGAGGAAAAATGAACACCGGGGGGGGGGGGGGCATGTAAGCTCCGCTTGCCGACATACAAATAAGGCAGGTTACAGTTTCGTCCCTTTCTGCGGATGTTAATGATCCGACTTGACGTTTCCCCTTGTAAGCTATGATCTTTGATTAGTTTTTAAGGTTCATTGAAATGCTCGTTTCATTGCAATTAAATATTTTAGAAGCCGTTAGTTCGTGCTTGTCGAGTAAGTTCGTTACCAACGAAAAAAAAACTATCGACAGCTACTTTATTAAATCCCATGGCTCTTGCACCAGATGTTGCCTCGGCTTTGCGAACAGATAAAGTAGGATGTATTTTAAGGAATTCATTGACCCAATCTTGGCCTGCGATTCCATTTTTAAATCTATGACCAATGCCATTTCTTACTGCCAACTGATAAGCTCAGCTACGCAAGTCCTTCATTGTTAGACCGAATAATCTAGCCTCCATAGTTTTTAAGTACTTAAAGAGCACAAGTTCCTGCTCTTCTGCAAATACGTTTTTAAAATTTCCAGCCGTTTTCTCGATCTTGTAGTCAGGGTTTTCCTTTCTTTTTTTAACGTATCTTTCCAGAGTAGACTGGAGAACATCAAATTGGTTCGAAGCCTTCAAATACCCAAATTTTTCAGATATAACCACCTCCACAGCATTGTTCATTGCCTCAGTAGACCATGATTGCCTATTTGTTTCTTCTTATTCTCGAACCATTTGAAATCGAAAGAAAAAAATTAAGGGCGTACAAAAAACGATCTCTTAGTTAAAAACATTGCGGGGCAGAATGGGATACTACCCCATTCAACCCCACCCGTTCTGCCACAGAGAAACGATTTAGGTTAGGGACGTAAGGTCACTCCAGAAAGATACGTAAAGAAATGTTTAACTACAGGAAACTAAAGACAATTAAACGTAATTCAAGCATGTACTAACTATGGTTGTGATGTAAACAAGTATGTATACATTACCTTGGTAACAAAATCATCAAAAGTTACAATAGAGGAGCAAAAAAATCACACAACGAAAATTGCGCACCAAAGCTCGAGAGTTGCACACCAACGCTCGAGACAACTGTGCTAAAATGGCTGTCGAAGTTGAGCAGCAATACGTTGGTCTAGTTGTACTTATTGCCGGTGGCTGCAAACACCGCCTTGACACATAAAAACGTCAAACTTCATTCCGCCCCGTACCACGTTCTACCCCGTGTTCCCCTACATACATACACACAGAGAGAGAGAGAGAGAGTGAAATTTGCTTTCTTGGTAGCAATTTTTCCTCTTTTCTTTAGGGACTTTTTTTTTAACTTAAGCAGCACTACGTCTCTCTACGAGCGAAAATTGGCAACGTCAATATGCAGGAAATGATTGGACATTGTGAAAACATATGGAAAAACGTCCACTTAACAGAACACACCTGTAAAGAGGAAAAATTGCTACCAAGAAAGTAGTTCGCTCACTCTTTCTGTATATATATATATATATATATATATACGAGGGTTGGGGTATAAGTCATGGCAACTAATTTTTTTCTTGAAGATACCAGTCCGGTTGGAAAATGTGACATATACAGACGAAAGGACAAGGTCTTAACTACATGTGTGGACAATGAATAGCACTGAAATATCGTAACACACTAATTTATTACGGTAGTATACAGGGCAATATGGCCTTCACCGTGCAAAAGAATGATAACACAGTACACATAAAGTTGACATGACAAACCTGGGCCTAAAGACCCTCAATGTATTCCCCTGCCCGTGCTACTGTACGATATGGTAGGGCATTATTCCAAAGGGCTTCTACTAATTCACTGTGACATTCCATCGCATTTTTCCTTAGGAGAACGGCTATTTTGATGTAAGCACGCTGCTCAACACGGGTTACTTCCATCTCGCACGACACTCACCAACTGACTGATTTCAGAGCCCTCGCTGCGCTACTACCAGCTATCACAGAGCCATCTGTTGTTCTGCATACACACTATGCCTGCAGAAGTTCCACACGACACATATACGTGTGTGATCCGTTCACATATCTACAAGAAAAAAAATAGTTGCCATGACTTATACCCCAACCCTCGTATATATATATATATAATATTAAAAAACTAGTAATTTCTTAATTCAACACTCTTAACATTTAAAAACTATTAATTCCTCAATTTAGTATTCAAAATTACATATCCCTTTTTAATCTCTTAATTGGTTAACTCCCCTTGGGCATTCGTGTTAAATTCCAAAAGAAATTCCAAATTTTAGTGTTATCGTCCCATTAAAACTTAGATAAAAAAAACCAGGCGATTTTATTCAAGATGGCTGACTTTTTAACGAAATTAAAAGGTGCGCGGCGTGGGGGTCTAAAAAATTCAGGTTTGCACATAAACAACAACTTTTATCCAATCAGCCATTAAGTCACACCTCTCTGTCACGTGAGGAGATGAATTTATAAAACTATCTGATGTCTAAATTTAGACGCACTCTGTAATATTTTCCATGCCACGAAATACCCGGCGGAGGGGCCGGTGAATTTAATAAATATGTAGTTCGAGAAATTTGTGGTATGATTTGTATGTCCGAGGGTTGAGATGAATTGAGGGGCCAGTTCTTTATTGCTACTTTCGAGATGCTGAAAAACGGCATCGGCCAACGACATTGTATGCGGGAACTGTTTTAAAAACGTTTGTGATGCACGGCCGGGCGACATGCCATCTTTTTAATCTCAAGTAGATAAGGCGAGAACGGTCTTCCAAAGCTACCACTCAGCAATCATTCTTCGACCCGAGTCCGTGCTATTATATATATATATATATATATATATATATATATATATATATATATATATATATATATAAGTAAATATATAAGTAAAGTCGGCAGTGTGGACCTCCCCTCGGACACAGTCAGTGATTTGAGCTCCGTTTGTCGCTTCCAACAGAAATAAAAATGCCCCAACCTTCCCATGTGAGATTGATGAGTAGCCTTCAACTTGGATGGATTAATTTTCACGATCGAACAACTGTTGTGAACTATGTTGAGCAGAGAAAATCCCACATTGGATTTCAATAGAATTGAATGCGTAATCTTCGCGTTTTCATCATGTCTCGTCTTCATTGGAATAAAAATCGGTCAAGGCCAGAGTGCAATTTTAGCTGCGGGTGAACATTTTTCCCTCTTCGGATCTTCAAGTTGCCGAAATGTGCCGTATCATTTCAAATCTCATGCCTGGATATACAAACTTTTAACCATCGCGGACGCCATTAAACAAGGAATGTGTGCTGCTCAAGGATGAGCAGAAAATTTTTCAAAATGTTTTCAGATTATGTGAAACGTCGATTTTCACTAATCGTTGACCTGGGGATAAAAATATCCCGAGATATTCTGCGAAAACATGTGATTTGTATAGTGGTGACGAATAGAAATTTTCATTTCCCGGAGAACTCAGCAAGACAAAATGTGCTTTATGTGGAGGAAAGAAATAATTGGCTGACTGTGAGGTGGCCGACAGACACTTATTTTTGCGGTTCGATTCAACTAACGTGAATAGCTATGTTTTCGAAGACAATAATACTGGAAACTGTGAGTATGATAGGCAAGAAAGTTGCGGAATCATTGGAAGTGAGTGTTAAAGCACAAAACAATATGGATACGAACATCCCATCTATGTTGGGACTAGCTCGGCAGAGAGATACTTCTTCGGATGTTCCAGAACTGACTAGGGAGAAAATCCGTCATCCACTCAGGTTTTGGCAGTGGATTTTCGAAAAAAAATACATATAAGTAATTTGAAAATAATTAAATAATAATAATTATAATAATAACACAATTTTTGTGAGTACCACTTCAACAGGCAAGCACGTTTTATAAATTATGTAATTAATAGTTTGAGATTGAGAAAATTTTTGAATAATTTACTACAAATTTTGATCTTCAGAACTGATGATCTTTTTTGATTTTTGTATTTATATTTTGAGTTGATAAAGTGTTTAATTTTGATTGCATTTTGATAGAATTTTAAGTGTATATTGTTCATATTATAAAGGTAAAGTCTTACGTGATTTCTTGAAAATGTTTAATGGGAAGGATAATGCTTAGAGATGGTTATACCTAAATGGATGTGTCATATTTAATAAAATAGAAGAGTTGTTATGGAAATATAAGAATTTGAAATAATGAATAATAATAAACTGACACATTTTCATTTTAGTGTATGAAGAGAAAAATTAACTAATTCCTGTTCTCAGTAGATTCATTTGACTATTGAGCTGAATTCAGTAAAATGAATGTTTTGTTTTTATTTTGGATTGCACTAAAGAAATTTTTGAGACTTATATTTGATAAAATGATTATAAGTGTGTGTTTTCAATATAATTTTTATAGTATTTCTGTGT
This sequence comes from Dolomedes plantarius, assembly GCA_907164885.2. Classification (NCBI taxonomy): domain Eukaryota; kingdom Metazoa; phylum Arthropoda; class Arachnida; order Araneae; family Dolomedidae; genus Dolomedes; species Dolomedes plantarius. Next base: position 54,803,120 of record OU015502.1, on the reverse strand, counting down.
TCTTCTTCTGGTAATGAATATTTAAGTGTTTAAAGAAAAGTAATGATCAGTGGTTACGTTAAATTGAAATGTTAAATAAGTGTAGTAATTCTATAAATACTTGTTTTCGCACCCAGTTCAAAATCATCGCGGAGAAAAAAAAGTACATTAAAATGAAATCACTTCTGTGTTCCGGCGCGCTTTTTGTGTAATCAGAGGAGCGTTTGGACGCCAATTCGACTGTAAATTTGATTTGTCAGCGGTTATCTGTTAAACAATTACGAAAGAGTCAAACTTGTTTTGATTCAGTTAACCTAGAATTTTGCGGTTTTCAAATTAAGCTTTCTAAATCTAAACAGCTAATGCGAATCTTGTGGTTTTTAATTTTGTGTTTATCTGTAAGAATAACTTTGTAATTATTTCAGACATCAAGAAAATTTTAGAATTTAGATATTTTGACTATTGTTGCCATATTACATTTGTCTTGGACCTCGTGAGCCTTTTTACAAATTTAATTAAAGGAGATTTCCGGAGGTTAAAGTTGGAACTAAAAGCCGTACTGCGGTTTTCATATAAACGGAACGTCCTTATGACATGACTTAGGGTGCCAAAAAACCACCATTGGAGAAGTAAAAACCATTGTATGTTATATTTGGTTCATCTGCCCCAGAAAACTCTCGAGATAGAGATATGTTTGTGAAGATATTAAAAAGAAATTATGAGTATGCGAAAAATATAGCGAGGATTCATATCAAAATGTGATATAAGAAAAAAAAATTAATTTTGGTTTATCGGTTTCGTGGTTAACTAAAGAAGCTAGGATGGGTATTGGTAAAAGAATTTTGGTTATTTATGTCAGTTGATAGGATAATATTTTGGAAATTGAATTTTGAACATTAACATTAAATTATGGCAATTAATAGAGAATATTGAGATATTATTATTATTATTAGTATTAGGAGTATTTTATTGTGTGTTTAATACTTTCATATGTTGTGTATTTTGATTCTATTGAATATGAAATTGATAAACCAAACTTTCACACCAAACAAAATTCTGAAATTGTCCATGCTTGCAAATTAAGATATCATAATGCACCAGAGAAATTAAAGCTACAACACGAATAATGTCAAACAATAGATCCATTCTTTCCTTTCTGTTTGATGCTTAACATCATTATATTTTTTTAAAATCTAAGTAATTAATTATGTGTTGTCCTACTAAAGATAAAACTTTTGAAAAAAAAACTGTCTTACTTAAACTTCCTTCTTAAGAATACTATTATATGTGATTTTATTGGATCTAAAATTTAACACCGACTATGACATTTCTACTTCTTTTACCTTTCACTAAAGTTCCTCCTTCTCGAATAACCTTTCCTATCACCCCTCTACAAGCGCGTTGGATGTCATCCCAACTGTTTAAGATCTTTTTAAATTTTTTTTGTTATTTGTTTTTAATTCATCAACTCAATCACTTAAAGTGCTGAAAACTATATGCTTAGGTAATGACTAAAACAGGCTTTGGGATGGCCACTCCTTTGTCCCCCCCAATTCTAAATTATACTTCCACAGGTATGACATTTGCACATTTTTCCTATTTCTCCATCTTTGTACTATGCAAGATGTTGTTTTTTTTTGCTGTCATATTCTGTTGGGAGAATAACGGTTGGTCCACTGTACGGCCATTTTTTCCTCCTTATTAGTCGCTGGAAAATAGGGAGAAAGGAAAACCCACTTTTTACACAAACATAAACACAACCCCTCACTCCTTAGAGGTAGAATTAAGAAAGAATTTGAAACTAATAGTTTGGGTAACACACATATAAGCCAGGTACCTTCAACACAAAGAATTGGATCCAGATAAACTTAAAATAAGTGTACACGAATGACTAGTAAATAAACAAGTTGAAATGAAGTGAAAAGTATTGAGAATAAGTACATGAAGTTAAAATAAATATGAATAGGAATAACTAATGAATATTAAAATGAGAATAATGAGAAAGATAGAGAGAAAACTAAAAATAGTGAATAAGAATTTGATATATTGATAATTTCGAAATGATTGAGCTTTTTCTTATAGTATAATAAATGTTCTGTAATTTTTATATACAATTTATATATTAGAAATGTGATTTTTATTGAAACTGTGATTTTCATTATAAACTGTGATTTTTATTATATAACTAAAGAACTATTTTTCTTGATATATAAACAAGCCAAAATAATGTGATATTTTATGTATTCTACGTTTGTGAAACAGAATAGCACAGCACTAAAAAGACTGATTTTTAAATAGTGTAATTTCCTCAACAAGGTCATGACTGTGAAAGAACTAAAAATGTTGCACAGCAAATTCATGGCAAAGAAGAAAAAAATAATAAATTTTTTTGAACTCACTCCATAGTAGTGAAAGTTAAGGAAAATTTTTGAATTTTCAACTTGTTATCAAAGTCAACTTCATTTACTTAATTTTTGTTTGTTTTTGATATTTTTATTGTCATATTCTGTTATTTGTATTAGTCAACTCGAGATGATTGTAGACATTGTATTCAACGTAAGTTTCCAGTGAAAATTTTTTGGTAATTTACAATTTTTTTTTGTACTTAATTGAATTTTTTTCTGAGATTTTGTTGTGAGGGGAAAGGCCGCCCCATTCAACAGGTTTCAAAACATGCTTATGTAGAATTTTCAATGTTAATATATGTATTTTTTAAAATGTGAAATTTAAATATTTGTTACAAATTGCTCATAATGTCATGTCATTTCATCACGTGATTTTTAAAATTTTTTTTGCTATAGCTAACTTTTGCTGACAACACTTAAAGAAACTATTCCAAGTTTTTATTAGTGCCCATTCTTCTCACTCATCTGAGTGAGTCTGCCCTCAAATGCAGGCTTTGTAGGTCAGCGTCTTCTCGGACGGGGGGTTATTCTATAATATTAAAAAACTAGTAATTTCTTAATTCAACACTCTTAACATATAAAAACTATTAGTTCCTCACTTTAGTATTCAAAATTACATATCCCTTTTTAATCTCTTAATTAGTTAACTACCCTTGGGCATTCGTGTTAAATTCCAAAAGATATTCCAAATTTTAGTATTATCGTCCCATTAAAACTTAGATAAAAAAAACCAGGCGATTTTATTCAAGATGGCTGACTTTTTAACGAAATTAAAAGGTGCGCGGCGTGGGGGTCTAAAAAATTCAGCTTTGCACATAAACAACAACTTTTATCCAATCAGCCATTAAGTCACACCTCTCTGTCACGTGATGAGATGAACTTATAAAACTATCTGATGTCTAAATTTAGACGCACTCTGTAATATTTTCCATGCCACGAAATACCCGACGGAGGGGCCGGTGAATTTAATAAATATGTAGTTCGAGAAATTTGTGGTATGATTTGTGTGTCCGAGGGTTGAGATGAATTGAGGGGCCAGTTCTTTATAGCTACTTTCGAGATGCTGAAAAACGGCATCGGCCAACGACATTGTATGCGGGAACTGTTTTAAAAACGTTTGTGATGCACGGCCGGGTGCCATTCCATCTTTTTAACCTCTGGTAGATAAGGCGAGAACAGTCTTCCAAAGCTACCACTCAGCAATCATTCTTCGACCCGAGCCCATGCTATTATATATATATATATATATATATATATATATATATATATATATATATATATATATATATATATATATATATATATATATGTCGAGGGTTGTTCTACGCCCGCTCTTTGCAGTTTAATTGCAGTCTTCTTAACGATATGCGTGTCGAGTGGAAGGAGAATAACACAGAGAATCCGTACATCCAAGAACATGGCGTTTATTCCTTTCATATATACCAAGGCTGCAAGGTAATTTACTCAGTACTTGCCATCTTGGGATAGAGACGCGGCGAACCATATGTCTGTCCTCAAAAAATTTCTCCCGCGGTCTGACGAAAGTTCGCGGGCATCTCCGCGCGTCAACTGTCCCTGCACATGCCCAGAGCCCAAACCGGACATCTTTCAAGGAGAATTATATAATTTTCCTCCTCGAACGCAAAACCCACAGGCGCGCCAAGATTGCATAATGAAAAGGGGAATTTCCCTTTCCCAGTTCGCGTCTTGAAATACGAACAATTAGAGGCGAATTACGCTACGAATATAATTTAATTCCTAAGCCCGATTTAAATTTAAGGTAATCATTCTTTTCCCACTTAAATTCTGACTATATATATATATATATATATATATATATATATATATATATATATATGGGATAAGATGGAAATTTATAAACATACTAGGCTGCATTTCGTGTAAAAAAGCAAATTTCTTTTAAGAAACTAAGAATAAGGCTACAAGTTTAATGCCCTACTTTCTCAAAACAATAAAACTGAGTATTTTAATAAAGTTAAAAAGGTATAAAACAAATAGAAATTGCTAACAAAGTTTGAAAAACTTTTTTTTCATTAATCAAAGAAACCATAAGAAAAACGTACGGATGGTCATCGTTCAGATTTCTTACCATCAAAAAACGCCTACTGTTACAAAAAAGTAAATGTCCCGACATAAATTTTCAGGACCTTAAACAAACCCTCAGATCTTTCTTAAACAAGCGCCATCTTTTGCTCATAAACGGGATTTTTTTTTATATTTTTCTACTCACCGCTTACGGTCACGGAAACTTCTGTTGTGACAGTAGCCTTTTTACATCTCTGTTGACAGCTCTCTCTATCATTGAACCGATTGGCATTCCCTTGGCAACCACTGAACGAAAATTCGTAGCACTCATCCTGAGATTGGTTATAATACCACTGGGCAAAAGCGCCGCTGCACGGACCTATTACGGCTGGCAAAGGGCACACATCTATTTTGCAGATTGAAATAGAAAAAAAAAATGGTATTAAATGCTTTAAAAAAATACAAATCTGACAACAAGTGAACAATTATTCATTAGCACAGTAGTCTACAGTGATATTGTTTAGGTTAATTTGTGTTTAGATATAACGGATTGATATTTCTCATAAGAGGACAGAGGGGCCTGTCAAATATTACATAAGCACAATTTTAGTCATTTCAGACCCCCCGATTGTTTATGCTTACGTAAGATTTGGCAAATTTCTTGACACTAATTTATAGGCCAAAGATTTTTTTAATTATTAAATTTACTGTACATTTCTAAGTACAAGTGCATAGACATTAAATCATTAACAGTAAATACATTGAACAATAAATGAAAACAGTCAGAATTATATCAACGTTTCAAAGCTTTTATTATTTCTTTAAAAGTAAATAGCATAATAGAAAAGTAAGTATAAAAGTGCAGATGGTAAAAGAGTTGATGGTCAGGAGCACATCGCAGCACATCGTGCATGTTTTTTGCTTAGGTAAACATTGCTATCACCCCCCCCTTCCCCCTTGTCAGCTTGAACGCTCCCCCACCCCGTGAAGGCTGACGTAATACTTGAACGGACCCACAGCTGCATTGCCTCGAATAGTTTAGCCACTACAGAATTTCAGAAAGATGTATGGTCACACTCGAAGTTTAAGGCATTCGTATATTCTGATTAGACATGATTGTTAACTTTTCTCAAACTGGAATAATTTAACCATCAACAAGACTTACTAATTTAATTTGTCCACCAACCTTTGCCAGATTACAGAATTGTGTTTATCGGTAACGTTCAATTTCTACTTAAGCAGGCGACCAGCAAATTTTAACCTGAAAAGTTCATGCCATCGCTCCATAACTTCGTACACGAACGACGGTATATGGCTGTAACATATACCGGGTGGCCATAATTAAACTGACAGTGCTCACAGTGTTCTGTAGCGCGATCTATTTGCGAGAATGACGCCACATTTTGTAGGAAGATTAAACAAGACGGGGGACGAAGGATTCAGCGAAAAAATAAATTTGTTCCAAAAGTCACCGCTAGGGGAATATTTGGCGCTGTGTAATAGAAAATAGAGTGTTAACAAATGCAAATTAATACGGAATAAAATTGCCTTTTGTTATGCACATTTTCTTATTTAGTTCAAGTGCAATATGGCAACACTTTTAAAAAAGCGTAAAATCTACATAAACACCGATAAAGTCTCGTGATCTGCAATATCACGTACGCTGAGCAGAAGAAGTTCTTTATTCAAATTTCACGTTACATCCATTGGCACAGTGCCAGCTGCTTGGGTTTTAAAAGGCAATGTGTTACGTTTCGAATCAATCGGATTGAAAGTTTATGTGCAATGTCTCCTTCTTTAGTCGAGCGTGCGTTACTGGTCAAATTCTTTTACCTCAACCAGTGCAACGCGTCAGCCGCTCTTCGTGCTTTTAGAAAGCACAAAAAATGCGTAGAGGTAACGGTCCTGTGTCAGTTAATGGGCTAAAAGCAATGGTTGCGACGTTTGAGAAAACAGGTTCTCTGAAGGTTCAGTAAGGCAGAGGACGAAAACCTGTACCACAGGATACAATCGAAGCAGTTGCCACGGCGATTGTCAACAGAGGACCAGACAATATTGCTACCACTCTATTTTCTATTACACAGCGCCAAATATTCCCCTAGCGGTGATTTTTGGAACAAATTTATTTTTTCGCGGAATCCTTCGTCCCCCGTTTTGTTTAATCTTCCTACAAAATGTGGCGTCATTCTCGCAAATAGATCGCGCTACAGAACACTGTGAGCACTGTCAGTTTAATTATGGCCACCCGGTAGGTTTGGCAATGATAAAATACCGATGATATACTGTAGTTCTTTTCATGAAAAGTTATGAGTTTGGGAGAATATAATACGCGTTCACAAACAGCAAGGGGAAATTGACACAATATTAGTGTCAATAAGTTTCTGGTAGTTCTAACAAATCAAACTATTCCAACATTTAAAAAAAACTTTCCACTAGATAATGCTACCGACGAAATTATCTTTTAACCAGTTTACACGTTGCACATGAAGGCAGATCAAGGATTCCATCTAAAGCTAATACAAACAGTACTTTACCCCTAACTACACGCTATAGCCTGTTCGGCAATACGGAGAGCATTACCTCATTAGGCACACTTTTACAGCAGGTCAGACGATCAACATCAGTTGAGGCTTTTACGTTGAAAAGAGCGTAAGTGCCAAAATATCCGGAAAGTATTTTTTCACGGATACAAGGGTTTGTTACAAGGCGGATGGTGTTGAAAAGTAGGTAAATGCCTAGCTCAGAACTAAAATGCCATTATCCTTGGAACAAACCTTTGTATCAATGAAAAAATACTTTTCGGAAACTTTGGCACTTACCCTCTTTTCAACGTCAAAGCCTCAGTTACGGTTTGATTTCTCACCTCTTGCATGGCGCTCTATCAAAATCAAGATAAAAAATAAATATATGTATACTAAAAACATTGTACCGTATTTTAATTTTGGCGTAAATAGCAGGCTAATTCCGGGTATGGACGGAAAGTCAGAATAGTAGTTACTAGAGCAAAGAAGACATTCTAGTCTTCTAGTTTATCACAGGAGTTTGCAGTGGTACATTCACTCTTCAACGATTCATGGTACTGAACTATTCAGCGGCGTGCAATTTTCACATTTTCTGCACAAAACCGTGGACGAGACTTATAAACTGTATAGGGTTATTGTAAAGAGACTTTCAGGAAAGTACAAAATAAATAAATGAATAAAATAATCAAAATAAGTGGGAGGAAAAAAGAAATAGTTTAATTTATTAATTTACGATTTCAAGAAATTACTTTTACAGAAATCGATTATATTATCAGTACAATAGCAAATGATAAAGTGCCTGGATACGACGGTTTTACATTGAGTGTTATTTTAAAAATTCATAAGAGCAATAAACAACTAATCAAAGATTTATTTAATAGATGCTTAAAAGAAAAATATTTCCCCAGAGCACGGAAAAAGGCTGTCGTAATATTATTTCCTAAGGAAAATAAAGATCTGAAATTTTTAGGATCCTATAGACCCATCTGCCTGCTGCCGGTTTTGGGCAAAGTTTTGGACAAGTTAATAACAAACAGACTAAGGATCTTTTTGGAGTCTAAGAGACTACTATCTAATAACCAATATGGTTTTAGAAGGGGTTTAGAAACTCTCCAGGCTTTGAATAATATTATAAGTATTATCAGAGAAAACAAGAGTAATAAAGAACACACATGTATAGTATCCATTGATATTCAAAATGCTTTCAACTTCATCGAGAAAAATATTCTCAGCAATAAACTTAAACAACTTAACCTGGAAAATGATTTATTAGGTATTCTAATTAGTTATATCACCGATAGGAAAATAAAGACAAATAAAGGACTAATAGACTATAATACTGGAGTCCCGCAGGGGTCTTCTTTGGAGCCAATTCTATGTCTGATCGTGATAAAGGATTTACTGACTTCATACTGTTATAATGAAAAAATCAAACTTCAAGCATTCGCAGACGATATTATAATATTAATAAAATCTCCAGTTTCATACAAATTTACCGCCCACGCTAAAGATATACTGAATTATTGTAGCGATTGGATTCATAAGAATGGTCTAAAAATAAGTATAGACAAATGTAATTATACGATTGTGCCTAGTAAAGGGCAAATAATTACAAAACCATCGATTAAAATTGGCGAGGAAAATGTTAAATATCAAAATGAAATAAAATATCTTGGAGTATACATCGATACAAAACTTAAATTCATAGGCCACCTGGAGAAAGTCAATGAGAAAATTTTAAAACTATTCTATAAACTGAATGCAATTTCTAAAGAAACCTGGGGCATAAAGCCGGAAATTACTAAAGAATTATATAAAATTGCAGTTGAAAAAATAATATTCTATGCAGCCGAGGTTTGGTATAATGATTTAGAAATTATTAAAAGAAAGCTCTTGCAAATTCAAAGACCATATCTGCTTTTCATGACGAAATGTTATAGAACTTCTTCTACAGACGCATTTGACATTTTGGCGGGATGCGTTCCTTTACACCTGAAGGCTAAATCGGCGAAACAATTATACAGGCTATACGATAATAAGGAAGAAAATGAAATAAATGGAAATAAATATAATGGAAACAACAGCATCAAGGAAAATTAGAACCTTGGATGACTTAATAAGTTTTGATTGGACTTACGATTTAGACCCCAAAACAAATATAAAAATCTTTACGGACGGTTCTAAAAAGGATGAAAGAGCTGGGGCTGGGGTAGTTATTTATGAGGATGGTAAAGAAGTTGAGAAAATCAGGGAAAAATTAGAGAGAGCAAATTTTTATACCGCCGAACTCAGGGCAATTCAAGTGGCAATCAATTGCATGATTAGTAAAAATATAAAAGATTGTGATATATACACTGATTCACGCAGTGCCCTTGAAGCGTTGAAAGCTCTAAATTTTAAAGGTGAAATTATCGATGATATTAAACATAAAATTAAAGACAATAACATTCATGTGGTCTTCCACTGGGTCAAGGCTCACATTGGTATTATGGAAAACGAAGAAGCTGACAGAAATGCGAAGGAGGCTACAGAATTACATACAATAAACTTCTCATATAAATGGACAAAGAATAAAATTAGTAAGTTACTGCATAAAGAAGAGATTAGTGAATGGCAGCATATCTGGAACACGAGTACCAAAGGCAGAAGGGTAAAAGAAATATTTAAAGAAGTAAAAATACATAGAATAGGTGCTGACTTCTATTTAAATCAAGCTATAACAGGTCACGGCTCTTTCGGGAGCTATCAGAACAAATTTCACAATAAAACTAACATTTGTCCTTGCCAGACTATTCAAACCGCTGATCATTGTTTATTCGATTGTCCAATATTTGCAAAATATAGGGTTAACTTACCTTTGGGCTACGCGAACTGGTCGAAGGAAAAATTCTTCGGTGATTTCTACTGCAAAATAATTCTTTCTAAAGTTGTATCTGATTTAATGGATCAACATCTTCCTTTTGCCTAGTTTGGCAGCTAATGCCTTTGCTTGTTTGTGCACATAACTATTTCTTATCGTTTCTGTTTTGTCGTGTATTTTGTATAAATTGTAACGCAATTCTTTCTTTATATATTTTATTATATTCTAATTTAGTGCCATATTGTGTTATTTATTGTATTGAATAGTGAATATATTATTGCAATGTATATTTGTGTAAATTATATTATGTTTAAATGTATATTGTGTAAACTACTGTTATATATTTGATTTAGTGTAAATGTAATTGTGAATATTGTTCAAACTAGGTTCTATTAATGGCCATGGGTTTCTATTCTGGTTGAGGCATAGCTGCTGGTACTACTGCCAGTTTATGTTATTGTTAGATATTTTAATACTTGTGTTAATTTAATTTGTTTAGGTCCAGGGAGTTAGCCTTGGAGTGTTGGTGTTAGTGCCATGGTTAGTTAATTCATTTCTTGTGTGAATTTTATTAATTTAGGTCCTGGTAGTTAACCACGGATCGTTCGATTGGATATTTCTAATTATGTATATTGTAACTCTGTAACAAGTTTGTTATTTAAAAAAAAAATCGGGCTAGGTCCTAATGGAACCTGGTGCGGTTTTTCTGTTGTGCGCCTTGCCCAGTGGGTCCTTTCGGGCCGGCGGGATTACTGTGGCGAGGCTGGTTCCCAGTTAAATCTTGGCCGATACGCGAAAGCGGAGGAGGCACGTGGAGGCCGTGTTTTTTATTATCAAGCCGTAAATTAATAGAATTATTAATTTACGACTTGCGGAAACGCCAATGTCGAATTTCACAATAATACAGAAAACAGTTTAGTAAATAAAACGTTATCCAAAAGCAATATTATTTTAGAATGGTAAGCATTTCTTACAAGAAATATTTCCTAGTATCACAGTGGGTGAAATAACGTCTCTCTATATTCAAATGCATTAAAACAAATTTCGTTCTACGGGGTTTGCTGTTTTCAGATACTCGAAAAATTTAAATGCGGCGTGATGGTAGCGTGGCCCACCAAAATTAACAAAGGAAGAACGCAATTTACTCGTCGCCTGTGGCTGGAGGGTTAAGGATGTTGTGTACTAACCTTACCGGATTTGCTCACCTCAGTGTTAACCTATGGAGAAAATGTGTCCAAGGATTGCCGACTTGTAATGAAAGATTTATTTTAAAATTGTACTTCGTAATAGTGAAAGAAATTTTACATCTTGGAGCATTTTTAATTTAAAAAAAAATGCAAATATTTTAAAATTTAAATTATTCTTGGAAAAACTCTGGTATAGTGCATTTTAAACGCTCTTAAATTCCCTTGGTGGACGAAATCTATAAAATGAATCCTGTTGCAAGATGCAGAAAAGTTGAGGCTATCAAAAAGTACCATTTTTATTGGATTGTCAGCATTTATGCAGCTGTAAATAGTAGACCCATTTTCTCAATAGGTTAACATTGAAGTGAGCGATAGGATTAGTACACAGCATCTTTAAGATACTGGTTTAAAAATGTATCATAGGAGCCCCCCCCCCCCAAAAAAAAAAAAAAAAAAAAAAAAAAAAAAAACGAGAAGCAAACAACGCGCAATCAGATATAACCAGATGACGAATAGAGTAAGTTCGATGCTTCTGCCGTTATAAGTCATTTTTTTTTTTTTACAAAAAAATATATTTTGAATCGGATGACAAATAGATATCTTAAAAGGTCGGTACCTTGCGCTTTGAAACATGAATTTTCGCATTCTTTCCTGGTCTTGAACCTGTTCCTGTTTCCTTTGCAACCTCCGTAGTAGAATTCTTTGCAAACTCCGTCTGTGGAGTCGTAGTGCCAGTGCACTTCAGTGTTGGAACAAGGCCCGCTGTCTTGTAATTGGAAACAGTACTCTACAAAAAGTTATTGGAAGAAAATTAAATAACTATAAAAAAGGAATAAATAATTAATAGTAAAAATCTTAAAGTAATAATAATGATAATGATAATAATAGTAACAATAATCTATATATATAAAACGCGTAGGTATGCGGCACACGCGTAGGTATGCCTGGCTGTTTCGCGGTTTGTGTGAAGCGTGTATTTGTAGTGTGTGTTACTCTTGAACGAATAAAAGTATGACGCTCGAAGCCTGATTCTTGGTTACACACATTTCTTGAATTTCTTCAATAATAGTAATATAAATTTAACAATAATAATAAAAGAGAGAAATAATAATAATGGTAAATTTACACTATTAATTATAAATTACTAGATGTATTACCCGGCTTCGCTCGGGATTCAGTTTCTGTTATTTTTTTTTAATGATTAGCCTCATGTAATGATGTTCTAAAGTTTTAGCTAAAATTCTTTTGCGATAGAAAATAGCATTAGTTTGTTGTCGGTGCTGTCGTTGTTTATTGCTTTTCTCTCCTTTCGATGTTGAAGCTCGAAGACGATCGTATGTTCGACGCGTTAAAAGTTTCTTCATCAGTCTCACTGCTTCGGATCGCTAGAATTCGAATTCTGTTGCCTTCGAGCTCTTAGGAATGTTTTTTCTTCAGATTCTTGTGTTCGTCTAACTGCATTTCGAATTCTGTTGGCTTCACCCTCTTCTGTTTTTTTTCATCACATTGCTCATTTCTCAACAATCTTTGACATTTTGCCCTTACTTCTGCTCAAAACTAAATCGTCTGTTACGTTTCAATGCCACTTTCAGACTTTCTTAATTATAATATACACGTATTTCATGATTGTAATTCTTTCTCAAAACTAAATCATCTGCTATGTTTCAATGTCACTTCAGTTATATAAATCCTCGCGTCAAGGCTAAACGGACGTGTTTCACGAATATGAAAATAATATATCAAATTCATTCTTGCATGCTGTTACGGTGAAAAAGCGCCGCAACATTCGGCACGGATGAAGGAATCAATTAAGAAATGATCGAGTTAAGAGAAGCAGTGACGAGTGATAAATAAGCGAGGGACGTGGACATAGTTTAGAAAAGAAACAGGATGTTTAAGTGCCATTAAGGATGAAAAAGAAACCTCCCAAAGAAAATTTACAATGTGGGGTATGCTTAAACCAGACGCAGATGTGAAAAATATAGGAAGAGGAGCACACTAAGGAGGAAATGCATTGAATAGTGATGGTATGGGCTAAGTGGTTAAAATCGGAAACAGATGATATTCGAGAAGATGGGAATATGGCCGTGGGAATAATGATGATGGAGGCGAGTGGCCCCACCTACGAGAGGCGGAGAAAAAGAAGGTTCTGGAAAGAAATGAGTAGCCCAATAAAATAGAAATAAAATATCTCTGACCAATAAGAAAACGAGGGAATGACCAGATCAGATGATGCGGGGATCCTAAAAAAAAATATCATTACGACCGAGGAGCAGTAAGGACGAACACCTAGACCGTAGTTAAGAGCATGAGCCGAAGAATTAATTTAGAATGAGAAAGCTCGAATTGAAACTTCGCCAGTGTATGATAAATTAATATAGCTTGTATATGAATAAATATATGAATAAATCCCGTTTTTAATTCATGTCTATTTATTTTTACGGAAATGTTATAATTTAATTAGCAACAATGAAATGTTACAATGGCTTTGAACAAAAATATCCGTTGATACCGCGCAAACTTGTTCTCACATAATTCGGGAAAGGAACGTCGTAGCGGGATGAAAATAGTCTATAACCTTCTTGCAAGTTCAAGCAATAAGTTGACCAAGTTTGATCGCAATTGGATGAACGGTACGGCAGCGCATAAAATACGAACAAACAAACAAACATTCATTTATATATACAGAGGCTGTTCACACATTTTTTAGACGATGTATATTATATTCACAAAACTAAATTACATAAATTTCTTGTGTTTTAAATGTTCAATTTGACATCCCTTATTCTGAACTATCTTTCGACACCGCAATTTCCAGGATAATAATGCTTTTTGAAGTGTCAGAAGAGGTATTCTATCCCATTCCTCCTGAACAGCTTTCCAGAGTCCTGTAAGGGTTTTGGGGCGACGTTTGGATAATGCAGATTTTAAAAGTCCGAAAGCACAAAAATCCATAGGTGATACATCGGGAGATTTAGTAGGGATATCAGTGAAGGGTATACCTTGATACCAGTTTTTTGTTCCATTTCTTTTAGGAAATTTACTGTGGATTTTGATGTGTGACTGCTAGCTTTGTCCTGATGAAGTCTCACAGATTGATGGCACTGTGGGTAAAGCGATGGTATTTCATTCAGAAAAATTGGCGATAAAATATATTCCTGATAGTATTTGGAGTTAATCTTGACATTTTTCTCCACTCTCTTTATTTTTAACTTGCCATTATAAGAAAAACCAGCAACAATCATGAATCCCTTAGAAAAACTTTCTTTCGATTCTTTGAACCATGTACTTAAATTTTTTTCTCCCCTTTTAGGATAATAAATGGCTCTTTTTTTGTTGCAATCATTTAAATACACCCATGATTCATCTATTGTGACAATTGTTTTCCATTTTTCTTTGGATAAGTGTTCTCATATAGAATTCTGCAGCGTGTCCTGCGTTCAGCGATATGATTTGGAACAAGACGATGCACATTGCGTTTTTTCGCTTTCTTAAGATTTAAATCAACGTTTATCATTTTGTTTACAGTGGACACCGAGCATTTTAATGATTTTGCAACTGTCCTTTGACTAGGGGGATTTTCTTTTAACACTAAACAACGTACCTTTGCAATAGTCGAAGATGTCTGTTTTTTCCTTGGATACTTGTTTGGAATTTTTGTCCCACTTGAGGCTCCAATTTGACGTTTTTTTTTTCCTTTCTTGTTGACGATATTACCTATCGACGCTTTAGATATCACAAAACCATGACTCTCACATCGTTTTTGGATAACGGAGTATCCATATTTCTCTTCGGAAAGAGCATAAATGTAGCCTTCGACCACTGCTTTGTTAAAAACGCCATTTTGAATAAAAACAAAACTTTCAAGCCGCAGACGATAATTTTGACTTTTAAAAACATAGTACAATTGCAATTATTTCTTTTGCAGCAAACGATTTTTTATTACCGTCTACCAAAATCGTCTAAAAAATGTGCGAACAGCCTCTGTATATAGATTTTAATAATAAATTATCCTTATTAAGAAATTATTGGCGATAATAATAATTATTTAAATAATTTTCGTTTCTGAAAATAAACTATAAATAATTTATTTAAAACTAATATTTTATTTAAATGTTTTATTAAATTTTATTACTACTTTCTTTTTTACTACAGAGGAGAGGCTTTGGAATGGGTTGTGTGATTTTGCGCTCGTGAATTCGAAGTATTTTGGAGGTGATTTTTTGAGTATTATTAGAAAAATTGTGTATAATCGTAATGATTAGGAGGCAGGCTACACGCCTATTTAAAAATTATTGTGAAAAAGTGATAAAATTGAACATAACAGCACTTAGAATATAAAGTTCGGAGTAGGCCTAAAGGGTACGGCGTTCCGAATCTTGCAGCCGTCGATCAAGCAGACACCCTCGGCGTGCGCCGGAGAGTGCTGGCGTGGAGTGAGGTCTAGTGCTACTGTTGGGCTCCGTGTGAGCTGTGGATTCTTCAAGCAGAGGATATAATTTGTATTATTATATAAGAATCATGAACATTTTATTGTTTGTGAAATTCTTTTTTTGAGTAAGCTAGTAGCTTACGAGCCTTTTTTGGTTAAGTACATCCAAGTTAGGCGGTTTATTTATTTGTTTGTTTATTTGATTGACACATATGTTGCTGCTTTTAATGCTGACTGAGTAGAGTCATTTTGTGCAGCTGTTTCGAAATCTTTTAGTGTAATGCATTGTGTGTTAATTGTATTTTAAGGTGCTAGTATATTGTATATCATGTATGAACAGTGGTTCATACTTTTTAAAAAGTAAACCATAGAAATAAACAAAATTAAAATACAAGCATAGACTGCTAAATCACTATAACATAAAACATATCCTGCAAAGAAAACATTTTCAATAGAGGATAGCGCAGAAGCTTCATATCCCCATAATGAAAAAACAAATAAATAATCCAACAGATATAGATAAAAATTATACTAAAAAAGACAAAAAACAAACAGAAATCAAGCACTATGGGCATCCACGCACCAATGGCAAGATTCTGCATAAGAGCCAGAACTGAACCATAAAACGACAGAGGTAATCGATAGGTCACTTCATCAGGGGGCCTAACCATGTCAATTACCTCAAGGGGAACTTTCTGAATAGGATGCAGGTAAGCCCAAAAGACATCCCAAGGCCCCGAGTTCCCCAAAGAAGCAATTAGTCAAGAAGAAAATGAAAAGACAAACACAACTTACTGTATGGGCTCAACGCACCTTACAAGCAAGCACACAAAAATCCTAATGCAATATAATCGACGTCTACACACCCCAATTCCGTAAGTGACGGTTATGGCGAAACAGCAGCCAGTTCTATCCTAATGGTTACGTCATTGTAACATTACTATAGCACCACCCCCCATTACAACTTAACCAAAACACAAATACTATTCTAAACAACTTTAAAAATTCCTGAGTCTAAATGCCATTTTTTTAAAACTTTTAAATTACCGAAATTTTTAGGGAAATCGTTTTTTCTTAAGTTTTCCTCGAAAATGCTACATGCCTCCAAAAAATCCCCAGCATTGTTACATACGTTTCTTATTCTGTAAAGTTGTGAGTAAAAAATATTATAATAAATTTTATAGTTTAAGTTGCTATGGAAATTGGTAAAAGTAATAACCTCGAAGTTAAAATCTAACCTTTTATCATAAATTCCTATTTTTATTTCCCTATTTTGAATTTTAATTTTTAAATCCAGATAAGTCGCACAAATATTATTTTCGTTAGTCCGGTTCAAAGTAAGTTCCTTTGGGTAGATTTGATTAAGAAACTCCAGATCGTTACAGTTAAAAATTATGAGGTCATCAATATATCTAAATCCGGTAATATTATTTGAGTTAAGAAATTTAGTTTCGTAAAAATGTAAGAATAGGTAGGCAAATGCACTAGAGTAGCTATTTCCCATAGGTATACCCTTTATCTGTTTAAAGAAACATAAGCCGTTAAAGAGATAGTTTTCAAAAATATTAAATTTACATAAATCAATCCAGTCACATTTTAAGATTAAAGTACTATCTAAATAAGCATTCTTACCTATTCTTACATTTTTACGAAACTAAATTTCTTAACTCAAATAATATTACCGGATTTAGATATATTGATGACCTCATAATTTTTAACTGTAACGATCTGGAGTTTCTTAATCAAATCTACCCAAAGGAACTTACTTTGAACCGGACTAACGAAAATAATCTTTATGCGACTTATCTGGATTTAAAAATTAAAATTCAAAATAGGGAAATAAAATAGGAATTTATGATAAAAGGTTAGATTTTAACTTCGAGGTTATTACTTTTACCAATTTCCATAGCAACTTAAACTATAAAATTTATTATAATATTTTTTACTCACAACTTTACAGAATAAGAAACGTATGTAACAATGCTGGGGATTTTTTGGAGGCATGTAGCATTTTAGAGGAAAACTTAAGAAAAAACGGTTTCCCTAAAAATTTCGGTAATTTAAAAGTTTTAAAAAAATGGCATTTAGACTCAGGAATTTTTAAAGTTGTTTAGAATAGTATTTGTGTTTTGGTTAAGTTGTAATGGGGGGGTGGAGCTATAGTAATGTTACAATGACGTAACCATTAGGATAGAACTGGCTGCTGTTTCGCCATAACCGTCACTTACGGAATTGGGGTGTGTAGACGCCGATTATATTGCATTAGGATTTTTGTGTGCTTGCTTGTAAGGTGCGTTGAGCCCATACAGTAAGTTGTGTTTGTCTTTTCATTTTCTTCTTGACTAATTGCTTCTTTGGGGAACTCGGGGCCTTGGGATGTCTTTTGGGCTTACCTGCATCCTATTCAGAAAGTTCCCCTTGAGGTAATTGACATGGTTAGGCCCCCTGATGACGTGACCTGTCGATTACCTCTGTCGTTTTATGGTTCAGTTCTGGCTCTTATGCAGAATCTTGCCATTGGTGCGTGGATGCCCATAGTGCTTGATTTCTGATTGTTTTTTGTCTTTTTTAGTATAATTTTTATCTATATCTGTTGGATTATTTATCAGTGGTTCATACGACATAGATGTTTTATTTTTCAACATTGATTGAAGGTTTGTAATAAGTAAGGAGCTATGCCCCCTAAGGCAGCGTCTAAATCGGCTTTGCCCAAATCAAAAACAAAAACACCACAGATTAAAAATATGGAAATGTTAACACCAGGAACGAGTGGTAAAGATGAGGAGTTAAGGGAAAAGGATAAAGATATATTAAAACCAAGTACGTGCGGTAGGGAAGAGGAGGTTATGGGTAAGGAAAAGGAGAAGAAAGATTATGATTCGGCGTATGTCTGCGGGGAACAAACTGTAAAAGATATTCATGAGAGTTTACAGTTAACTATCGCTTTGAGCAATTTGGAGCCACAGGAAAAATAAAGGATGTTGATAGACATTAATACATTGGTCACTCTTTTTAAGAAGCAACAAGCACACACACAATTCGTTAGAGGAATATTACATGAGAGGAAAAAGTCGAGGGAAGTTGGTGAAACATACGCAGAGGTAGTCAACCAAAAATATAGATCAAGATCAAGATCAAGGTCCAAATCTAGGAAAAGACTGGAAAAAGAAAAGCACTTAATCGCAATATATCCAAATGCAGAACAAACATCCATTGAAACGAGACTAACGGTACAGAAAAATATAGGTCCGGGTAAATTTAAAGGAGCCGTGACAGTATGTAGGAGAATAAATAGAGGGGGAGTCCTATTTGGGTTTGAAAAAGAAGAAGACATCGAAAAAATTATAGAAGAAATGGGGAAAAATGCTAAACTGAGAACAGAATTTAAAGTTGAAAAACCAAGGAAAAAGAACCCTAATATAATAATATACAATGTTCAGAAGGACTATGAAGATAAAGAGTTTATTCACAAACTGATAAAATTTAATGAAGAATTGGAAGACGTAGAAACCAAAGTGATAACAAAATATAAAATGGAAAGAGGGACTAATTGGATAATTGGTGTAACAGGAGAAGTATATAAGAGAATTAAGGATCTTAAAAGACTTAAGTTAGAGTGGGAATGCTTTAATTTCAAGGATTATGTACGACCAAGAGTCTGTTTTAGATGTTGGAAATTCAGTCACCCAATAAAATATTGTAAAGCAGAAATACTGACTTGTAAGAACTGTGGTAGAGAAGGTCATGAAATGAAGGATTGTGCAAATGACACATGCTGTTCGAATTGCAAAAGGTTAAATTTAACGAGCAGAATTAAAGTAGATACCGACCACAAGCCCACCGATATGAGCTGCCAATTTTACAGCACCGAGGTGGAGCGAATAAAATTGCAAACTGATTATGGATAATACCTCAACTGCATGTATTAATGTGGCGCATCTAAATATAAATAATTCTTATGCAGCAGCGGCACAACTTTCTATAGACTTCATTGAACATAATTGGGACGTCGTCTCAATAAATGAACCCTACCTTTCAAAAAGAAAAGTAGCTGGTTTAACAGGCGATTTTCGCCTAATTCACACTTTACAAGATGCTAGAGCAGTAATTATACTGAACAAGAGAATTAAAACTGCAAAGATACATGTTACTGAAAACGTAGTGGCGGATAGGTGTAAATACTTAAACTTTAATTTTATTGTTATTTCGGCGTATATACCGCCAGTGCAAAATGTAAATATTGATAGAACAGAACCTCACATAACCTATATCAAAGAAATTTTAAGAAAATTTAAAGATGAAAAAGTCTTACTACTGGGTGATTTAAATGCTAAATCAACAACTTGGGGGCAGAGACCCACAGATCTACGCGGCACGATGATATTGGAAATGGTTACTACGTATGAGGGTATTAATTTACTGAGGAAATTAACGGAGAAATGGAGGGAAGCATTAATAGATAAAAATAGCGAAGAATGCGTATCACAGTTAAATTACGACTTAGACTTGTTATGTAAAGTTATTATACATAATAACCCGGATAGTCTGCCGACCTACTGCGGTCCTTTCGGACTTGGGTGGATAGACCTGACTATCACATTTGGCTTTAGTGAAACAGAAATAAAGAACTGGGCTGTAATTGATAATAATACACTGACAGATCATAACACTATTATCTTGACCATAACGCTAGATTATTTACAGACGGAAGATTACTTCAGGAAAAGATGGGATATGAAAAATATCCAATTGATAAACTTTCAGGTTAAACTCAGGAAATTAACGGAGAAATGGAGGGAAGCATTAATAGATAAAAATAGCGAAGAATGCGTATCACAGTTAAATTACGACTTAGACTTGTTATGTAAAAAGTGTAGCTATAAAAGGGGAAAGCCACGAAGAAATGCATATTGGTGGAATCCTAATTTGACTACAATAAGAAGTAAGGTAAGAGCTCTTAGAAGGTTATATCAGAAGGAGATGGAACATCAGAAACGCCTTGAGTTACAAATTAAGAGAGAGCTAAGTATAGAAGAGAAATATTGAAGGCAAAAAGGGATAAATTTAATGAATTCGTTGAAAGAGTTACAATTAAGGATACGTTTGGTAATATATACTCCTTGATAAAGAATAAAAATACTAAAATAATCACAGCAGAAGGATTGAAAGATAATGAAGGAAATATTAAGTATAAAGAAGAAGAAATAAAAATAATTCTAGCGGGACATCATTTTCAACGAGAAGACGAGCATATAAATTATGATTATGTAAATTCTGAGGATGAGCAATTAATTACAAATATTGAAGTGGAAAAAGTAATACAAGAATTGAAGCCTGAAAAAGCCCCGGGTTTTGACGGATTTACGCAGAGTATAGTTCAACAGATCAGGAATATAGATAGCCTAATTTTGACTAAGTTATACAATAAATGTTGTCAGGAAGGAAAGTTCCCTAGTAAATGGAAAAAAGCTAGCGTGGTAAACATACACAAAGATGGTAAAGACCCCTCAAATCCTAGTTCTTACAGACCGATATGTCTACTCCCCATTTTGGGGAAAGTTTTGGATAAAATCCTCTCCAATAGAGTGACTGAACATCTTGAAAGTATGAGTTTATTGTCTGAAAATCAATTTGGCTTTAGGAGGAATAGGAGAGCAGTAGAAGCATTGAATAGTGTTTTTGATAAAATTAAAGAAAACAAAGAGAATAGCTACCATACGTGCTTAATTGCTCTGGATGTGAAAAATGCATTTAATTCAGTTAGAATAAAAAGAATAAAGGAAGAACTTGACAAAACTGAAATGGATACTAACTTAAGGAAAATAATAATGGATTATCTGAAAGACCGTACTGTAATTATAAATGATGAACAAGAGTGGGAATATAATATTGGCGTACCACAGGGTTCGTCCATTGGGCCAATCCTGTGGTTACTAATTATTAATGAGTTGCTATTAGAGAATGTGGGCGATGGCAACAAAATACAGGCATTTGCGGATGATATAGTAATACTGCTTAGGAGTAAAGTTATATATAGATTTACAGAGATAGCGAGAGCAATAATGGAAAAATGTTCGAGCTGGGCAGAGAAAAACCAACTACAATTTAGTGTCGAAAAATCCAACAACATAATAATACCATACAAAGGAGAAGTCACAAGGAGACCCACGATTAAGTTTAAAGGGGAGAACATCAAATACAATGAGCATATTAAATACTTAGGAATTTATTTAGACGAGAAAGTAAATTTTAACTTTCATATGAATAATATTAGAGATAATACATTAAAATTGCAACACAGTATCAATATAGTCAGTAAGTAAATATCAAGTGCTCGCGGTATAACCTGCAATTTATTTTTATTTTCTTTTACTTTATTTTATTTATTTATTTATTTATTTATTATTATTTTTTTTTGGGGGGGGGTGGTTGCAACCTGGTGACATCCGGTGCAATGAAATGTCAAGTTCATAAACGTTAAAGCTGCTGTGTACTAACCCTATTGGATTAACTTACCTCACTGTTAACCTATTGAAAAAATGTGTCTACTATTTACAGCTACATAAATGCTGATAATCCAATGAAAATGGCATTCCATATAGTCTGATCTTTTCTGAATCTTGCAACAGAATTCATTTTAAAAATTTCATGCATCAAAGGAATTGATGAGCGTTTAAAACGCACAATATGAGATTTTCCCCCGAATAATTTAAATTTTAAAATATTTGCATTTTTTAAAAAAAATGAAAAATGCCCCAAGGTTTAAAATTTCTTTCTCTATTACAGAGTACATTTAAAAAAATCTAAGTCAGGAATCCTTGGACATATTTTCTCTATAGATTAACATTGAGGTGAGCGAATCCAATAGGGTTAGTACACAGCAGTTTTAAAATTTATTTTTATTAAAACACCTTTTGCATGAGCACCTCTTTCTGCCCTTATTTCACTTGAAGGGGATTCAATGTCTAATGCAAAAATGTTATCCCTTATTCTTTATAAAAATATATTCTGCTTAAACACCTCTTTCTGCTCTTATTTTTCATAACATGGATTAAATGTTCAGCAAAAACATTATCATTTATTTTTATAGAAATACCTTTTGCTTCAAACTTTTAGTCTAATTCAGCTATAGCAGATCATTGTAAGCGCAAAACAGTTAAACATTTTCCAGAGTTAATTGGAAAGCAACTTGAATACACTGGGAAAGCAACTTACCGGTCCTGAATTCCAGATCTGGGGGAGGTTCGGAGGATGTGTCCCGCCCGCATCGTTTCTCGCATTCTACGAAGGAACCAAAGTTGTTTTCGTTCCCTTTGCACCCTCCATAAATGAACCTGTAGCACTGACCATTCTCATAGTTAAAGTACCAGCGTTCTTGGAACCCGTTGCAAGGGCCAATATCGTGGAGAAGTTGGCAGACGGAGTCTGTCACTGTGGAAAGGAAAAATTGCAGTACAGCATTAATTAGTTAACTACCCTTGGGCATTCGTGTTAAATTCCAAAAGATATTCCAAATTTTAGTATTATAGTCCCATTAAAACTTAGATAAAAAAAACCAGGCGATTTTATTCAAGATGGCTGACTTTTTAACGAAATTAAAAGGTGCGCGGCGTGGGGGTCTAAAAAATTCAGCTTTGCACATAAACAACAACTTTTATCCAATCAGCCATTAAGTCACACCTCTCTGTCACGTGATGAGATGAACTTATAAAACTATCTGATGTCTAAATTTAGACGCACTCTGTAATATTTTCCATGCCACGAAATACCCGACGGAGGGGCCGGTGAATTTAATAAATATGTAGTTCGAGAAATTTGTGGTATGATTTGTGTGTCCGAGGGTTGAGATGAATTGACGGGCCAGTTCTTTATAGCTACTTTCGAGATGCTGAAAAACGGCATCGGCCAACGACATTGTATGCGGGAACTGTTTTAAAAACGTTTGTGATGCACGGCCGGGTGCCATTCCATCTTTTTAACCTCTGGTAGATAAGGCGAGAACAGTCTTCCAAAGCTACCACTCAGCAATCATTCTTCGACCCGAGCCCATGCTATTATATATATATATATATATATATATATATATATATATATATATATATATATATATATATATATATGTCGAGGGTTGTTCTACGCCCGCTCTTTGCAGTTTAATTGCAGTCTTCTTAACGATATGCGTGTCGAGTGGAAGGAGAATAACACAGAGAATCCGTACATCCAAGAACATGGCGTTTATTCCTTTCATATATACCAAGGCTGCAAGGTAATTTACTCAGTACTTGCCATCTTGGGATAGAGACGCGGCGAACCATATGTCTGTCCTCAAAAAATTTCTCCCGCGGTCTGACGAAAGTTCGCGGGCATCTCCGCGCGTCAACTGTCCCTGCACATGCCCAGAGCCCAAACCGGACATCTTTCAAGGAGAATTATATAATTTTCCTCCTCGAACGCAAAACCCACAGGCGCGCCAAGATTGCATAATGAAAAGGGGAATTTCCCTTTCCCAGTTCGCGTCTTGAAATACGAACAATTAGAGGCGAATTACGCTACGAATATAATTTAATTCCTAAGCCCGATTTAAATTTAAGGTAATCATTCTTTTCCCACTTAAATTCTGACTATATATATATATATATATATATATATATATATATATAAATGGGATAAGATGGAAATTTATAAACATACTAGGCTGCATTTCGTGTAAAAAAGCAAATTTCTTTTAAGAAACTAAGAATAAGGCTACAAGTTTAATGCCCTACTTTCTCAAAACAATAAAACTGAGTATTTTAATAAAGTTAAAAAGGTATAAAACAAATAGAAATTGCTAACAAAGTTTGAAAAACTTTTTTTTCATTAATCAAAGAAACCATAAGAAAAACGTACGGATGGTCATCGTTCAGATTTCTTACCATCAAAAAACGCCTACTGTTACAAAAAAGTAAATGTCCCGACATAAATTTTCAGGACCTTAAACAAACCCTCAGATCTTTCTTAAACAAGCGCCATCTTTTGCTCATAAACGGGATTTTTTTTATATTTTTCTACTCACCGCTTACGGTCACGGAAACTTCTGTTGTGACAGTAGCCTTTTTACATCTCTGTTCACAGCTCTCTCTATCATTGAACCGATTGGCATTCCCTTGGCAACCACTGAACGAAAATTCGTAGCACTCTTCCTGAGATTGGTTATAATACCACTGGGCAAAAGCGCCGCTGCACGGACCTATTACGGCTGGCAAAGGGCACACATCTATTTTGCAGATTGAAATAGAAAAAAAAAATGGTATTAAATGCTTTAAAAAAATACAAATCTGACAACAAGTGAACAATTATTCATTAGCACAGTAGTCTACAGTGATATTGTTTAGGTTAATTTGTGTTTAGATATAACGGATTGATATTTCTCATAAGAGGACAGAGGGGCCTGTCAAATATTACATAAGCACAATTTTAGTCATTTCAGACCCCCCGATTGTTTATGCTTACGTAAGATTTGGCAAATTTCTTGACACTAATTTATAGGCCAAAGATTTTTTTAATTATTAAATTTACTGTACATTTCTAAGTACAAGTGCATAGACATTAAATCATTAACAGTAAATACATTGAACAATAAATGAAAACAGTCAGAATTATATCAACGTTTCAAAGCTTTTATTATTTCTTTAAAAGTAAATAGCATAATAGAAAAGTAAGTATAAAAGTGCAGATGGTAAAAGAGTTGATGGTCAGGAGCACATCGCAGCACATCGTGCATGTTTTTTGCTTAGGTAAACATTACTATCACCCCCCCCCCTTCCCCCTTGTCAGCTTGAACGCTCCCCCACCCCGTGAAGGCTGACGTAATACTTGAACGGACCCACAGCTGCATTGCCTCGAATACTTTAGCCACTACAGAATTTCAGAAAGATGTATGGTCACACTCGAAGTTTAAGGCATTCGTATATTCTGATTAGACATGATTGTTAACTTTTCTCAAACTGGAATAATTTAACCATCAACAAGACTTACTAATTTAATTTGTCCACCAACCTTTGCCAGATTACAGAATTGTGTTTATCGGTAACGTTCAATTTCTACTTAAGCAGGCGACCAGCAAATTTTAACCTGAAAAGTTCATGCCATCGCTCCATAACTTCGTACACGAACGACGGTATATGGCTGTAACATATACCGGGTGGCCATAATTAAACTGACAGTGCTCACAGTGTTCTGTAGCGCGATCTATTTGCGAGAATGACGCCACATTTTGTAGGAAGATTAAACAAGACGGGGGACGAAGGATTCAGCGAAAAAATAAATTTGTTCCAAAAGTCACCGCTAGGGGAATATTTGGCGCTGTGTAATAGAAAATAGAGTGTTAACAAATGCAAATTAATACGGAATAAAATTGCCTTTTGTTATGCACATTTTCTTATTTAGTTCAAGTGCAATATGGCAACACTTTTAAAAAAGCGTAAAATCTACATAAACACCGATAAAGTCTCGTGATCTGCAATATCACGTACGCTGAGCAGAAGAAGTTCTTTATTCAAATTTCACGTTACATCCATTGGCACAGTGCCAGCTGCTTGGGTTTTAAAAGGCAATGTGTTACGTTTCGAATCAATCGGATTGAAAGTTTATGTGCAATGTCTCCTTCTTTAGTCGAGCGTGCGTTACTGGTCAAATTCTTTTACCTCAACCAGTGCAACGCGTCAGCCGCTCTTCGTGCTTTTAGAAAGCACAAAAAATGCGTAGAGGTAACGGTCCTGTGTCAGTTAATGGGCTAAAAGCAATGGTTGCGACGTTTGAGAAAACAGGTTCTCTGAAGGTTCAGTAAGGCAGAGGACGAAAACCTGTACCACAGGATACAATCGAAGCAGTTGCCACGGCGATTGTCAACAGAGGACCAGACAATATTGCTACCACTCTATTTTCTATTACACAGCGCCAAATATTCCCCTAGCGGTGATTTTTGGAACAAATTTATTTTTTCGCGGAATCCTTCGTCCCCCGTCTTGTTTAATCTTCCTACAAAATGTGGCGTCATTCTCGCAAATAGATCGCGCTACAGAACACTGTGAGCACTGTCAGTTTAATTATGGCCACCCGGTAGGTTTGGCAATGATAAAATACCGATGATATACTGTAGTTCTTTTCATGAAAAGTTATGAGTTTGGGAGAATATAATACGCGTTCACAAACAGCAAGGGGAAATTGACACAATATTAGTGTCAATAAGTTTCTGGTAGTTCTAACAAATCAAACTATTCCAACATTTAAAAAAAACTTTCCACTAGATAATGCTACCGACGAAATTATCTTTTAACCAGTTTACACGTTGCACATGAAGGCAGATCAAGGATTCCATCTAAAGCTAATACAAACAGTACTTTACCCCTAACTACACGCTATAGCCTGTTCGGCAATACGGAGAGCATTACCTCATTAGGCACACTTTTACAGCAGGTCAGACGATCAACATCAGTTGAGGCTTTTACGTTGAAAAGAGCGTAAGTGCCAAAATATCCGGAAAGTATTTTTTCACGGATACAAGGGTTTGTTACAAGGCGGATGGTGTTGAAAAGTAGGTAAATGCCTAGCTCAGAACTAAAATGCCATTATCCTTGGAACAAACCTTTGTATCAATGAAAAAATACTTTTCGGAAACTTTGGCACTTACCCTCTTTTCAACGTCAAAGCCTCAGTTACGGTTTGATTTCTCACCTCTTGCATGGCGCTCTATCAAAATCAAGATAAAAAATAAATATATGTATACTAAAAACATTGTACCGTATTTTAATTTTGGCGTAAATAGCAGGCTAATTCCGGGTATGGACGGAAAGTCAGAATAGTAGTTACTAGAGCAAAGAAGACATTCTAGTCTTCTAGTTTATCACAGGAGTTTGCAGTGGTACATTCACTCTTCAACGATTCATGGTACTGAACTATTCAGCGGCGTGCAATTTTCACATTTTCTGCACAAAACCGTGGACGAGACTTATAAACTGTATAGGGTTATTGTAAAGAGACTTTCAGGAAAGTACAAAATAAATAAATGAATAAAATAATCAAAATAAGTGGGAGGAAAAAAGAAATAGTTTAATTTATTAATTTACGATTTCAAGAAATTACTTTTACAGAAATCGATTATATTATCAGTACAATAGCAAATGATAAAGTGCCTGGATACGACGGTTTTACATTGAGTGTTATTTTAAAAATTCATAAGAGCAATAAACAACTAATCAAAGATTTATTTAATAGATGCTTAAAAGAAAAATATTTCCCCAGAGCACGGAAAAAGGCTGTCGTAATATTATTTCCTAAGGAAAATAAAGATCTGAAATTTTTAGGATCCTATAGACCCATCTGCCTGCTGCCGGTTTTGGGCAAAGTTTTGGACAAGTTAATAACAAACAGACTAAGGATCTTTTTGGAGTCTAAGAGACTACTATCTAATAACCAATATGGTTTTAGAAGGGGTTTAGAAACTCTCCAGGCTTTGAATAATATTATAAGTATTATCAGAGAAAACAAGAGTAATAAAGAACACACATGTATAGTATCCATTGATATTCAAAATGCTTTCAACTTCATCGAGAAAAATATTCTCAGCAATAAACTTAAACAACTTAACCTGGAAAATGATTTATTAGGTATTCTAATTAGTTATATCACCGATAGGAAAATAAAGACAAATAAAGGACTAATAGACTATAATACTGGAGTCCCGCAGGGGTCTTCTTTGGAGCCAATTCTATGTCTGATCGTGATAAAGGATTTACTGACTTCATACTGTTATAATGAAAAAATCAAACTTCAAGCATTCGCAGACGATATTATAATATTAATAAAATCTCCAGTTTCATACAAATTTACCGCCCACGCTAAAGATATACTGAATTATTGTAGCGATTGGATTCATAAGAATGGTCTAAAAATAAGTATAGACAAATGTAATTATACGATTGTGCCTAGTAAAGGGCAAATAATTACAAAACCATCGATTAAAATTGGCGAGGAAAATGTTAAATATCAAAATGAAATAAAATATCTTGGAGTATACATCGATACAAAACTTAAATTCATAGGCCACCTGGAGAAAGTCAATGAGAAAATTTTAAAACTATTCTATAAACTGAATGCAATTTCTAAAGAAACCTGGGGCATAAAGCCGGAAATTACTAAAGAATTATATAAAATTGCAGTTGAAAAAATAATATTCTATGCAGCCGAGGTTTGGTATAATGATTTAGAAATTATTAAAAGAAAGCTCTTGCAAATTCAAAGACCATATCTGCTTTTCATGACGAAATGTTATAGAACTTCTTCTACAGACGCATTTGACATTTTGGCGGGATGCGTTCCTTTACACCTGAAGGCTAAATCGGCGAAACAATTATACAGGCTATACGATAATAAGGAAGAAAATGAAATAAATGGAAATAAATATAATGGAAACAACAGCATCAAGGAAAATTAGAACCTTGGATGACTTAATAAGTTTTGATTGGACTTACGATTTAGACCCCAAAACAAATATAAAAATCTTTACGGACGGTTCTAAAAAGGATGAAAGAGCTGGGGCTGGGGTAGTTATTTATGAGGATGGTAAAGAAGTTGAGAAAATCAGGGAAAAATTAGAGAGAGCAAATTTTTATACCGCCGAACTCAGGGCAATTCAAGTGGCAATCAATTGCATGATTAGTAAAAATATAAAAGATTGTGATATATACACTGATTCACGCAGTGCCCTTGAAGCGTTGAAAGCTCTAAATTTTAAAGGTGAAATTATCGATGATATTAAACATAAAATTAAAGACAATAACATTCATGTGGTCTTCCACTGGGTCAAGGCTCACATTGGTATTATGGAAAACGAAGAAGCTGACAGAAATGCGAAGGAGGCTACAGAATTACATACAATAAACTTCTCATATAAATGGACAAAGAATAAAATTAGTAAGTTACTGCATAAAGAAGAGATTAGTGAATGGCAGCATATCTGGAACACGAGTACCAAAGGCAGAAGGGTAAAAGAAATATTTAAAGAAGTAAAAATACATAGAATAGGTGCTGACTTCTATTTAAATCAAGCTATAACAGGTCACGGCTCTTTCGGGAGCTATCAGAACAAATTTCACAATAAAACTAACATTTGTCCTTGCCAGACTATTCAAACCGCTGATCATTGTTTATTCGATTGTCCAATATTTGCAAAATATAGGGTTAACTTACCTTTGGGCTACGCGAACTGGTCGAAGGAAAAATTCTTCGGTGATTTCTACTGCAAAATAATTCTTTCTAAAGTTGTATCTGATTTAATGGATCAACATCTTCCTTTTGCCTAGTTTGGCAGCTAATGCCTTTGCTTGTTTGTGCACATAACTATTTCTTATCGTTTCTGTTTTGTCGTGTATTTTGTATAAATTGTAACGCAATTCTTTCTTTATATATTTTATTATATTCTAATTTAGTGCCATATTGTGTTATTTATTGTATTGAATAGTGAATATATTATTGCAATGTATATTTGTGTAAATTATATTATGTTTAAATGTATATTGTGTAAACTACTGTTATATATTTGATTTAGTGTAAATGTAATTGTGAATATTGTTCAAACTAGGTTCTATTAATGGCCATGGGTTTCTATTCTGGTTGAGGCATAGCTGCTGGTACTACTGCCAGTTTATGTTATTGTTAGATATTTTAATACTTGTGTTAATTTAATTTGTTTAGGTCCAGGGAGTTAGCCTTGGAGTGTTGGTGTTAGTGCCATGGTTAGTTAATTCATTTCTTGTGTGAATTTTATT
Source organism: Dolomedes plantarius (assembly GCA_907164885.2). Lineage (NCBI taxonomy): Eukaryota > Metazoa > Arthropoda > Arachnida > Araneae > Dolomedidae > Dolomedes > Dolomedes plantarius. Next base: position 54,772,882 of record OU015502.1, on the reverse strand, counting down.
AATTTAGGTCCTGGTAGTTAACCACGGATCGTTCGATTGGATATTTCTAATTATGTATATTGTAACTCTGTAACAAGTTTGTTATTTAAAAAAAAAATCGGGCTAGGTCCTAATGGAACCTGGTGCGGTTTTTCTGTTGTGCGCCTTGCCCAGTGGGTCCTTTCGGGCCGGCGGGATTACTGTGGCGAGGCTGGTTCCCAGTTAAATCTTGGCCGATACGCGAAAGCGGAGGAGGCACGTGGAGGCCGTGTTTTTTATTATCAAGCCGTAAATTAATAGAATTATTAATTTACGACTTGCGGAAACGCCAATGTCGAATTTCACAATAATACAGAAAACAGTTTAGTAAATAAAACGTTATCCAAAAGCAATATTATTTTAGAATGGTAAGCATTTCTTACAAGAAATATTTCCTAGTATCACAGTGGGTGAAATAACGTCTCTCTATATTCAAATGCATTAAAACAAATTTCGTTCTACGGGGTTTGCTGTTTTCAGATACTCGAAAAATTTAAATGCGGCGTGATGGTAGCGTGGCCCACCAAAATTAACAAAGGAAGAACGCAATTTACTCGTCGCCTGTGGCTGGAGGGTTAAGGATGTTGTGTACTAACCTTACCGGATTTGCTCACCTCAGTGTTAACCTATGGAGAAAATGTGTCCAAGGATTGCCGACTTGTAATGAAAGATTTATTTTAAAATTGTACTTCGTAATAGTGAAAGAAATTTTACATCTTGGAGCATTTTTAATTTTAAAAAAAATGCAAATATTTTAAAATTTAAATTATTCTTGGAAAAACTCTGGTATAGTGCATTTTAAACGCTCTTAAATTCCCTTGGTGGACGAAATCTATAAAATGAATCCTGTTGCAAGATGCAGAAAAGTTGAGGCTATCAAAAAGTACCATTTTTATTGGATTGTCAGCATTTATGCAGCTGTAAATAGTAGACCCATTTTCTCAATAGGTTAACATTGAAGTGAGCGATAGGATTAGTACACAGCATCTTTAAGATACTGGTTTAAAAATGTATCATAGGAGCCCCCCCCCAAAAAAAAAAAAAAAAAAACAAAAAAAAAAAAAAAAAACGAGAAGCAAACAACGCGCAATCAGATATAACCAGATGACGAATAGAGTAAGTTCAATGCTTCTGCCGTTATAAGTCATTTTTTTTTTTTTACAAAAAAATATATTTTGAATCGGATGACAAATAGATATCTTAAAAGGTCGGTACCTTGCGCTTTGAAACATGACTTTTCGCATTCTTTCCTGGTCTTGAACCTGTTCCTGTTTCCTTTGCAACCTCCGTAGTAGAATTCTTTGCAAACTCCGTCTGTGGAGTCGTAGTGCCAGTGCACTTCAGTGTTGGAACAAGGCCCGCTGTCTTGTAATTGGAAACAGTACTCTACAAAAAGTTATTGGAAGAAAATTAAATAACTATAAAAAAGGAATAAATAATTAATAGTAATAATCTTAAAGTAATAATAATGATAATGATAATAATAGTAACAATAATCTATATATATAAAACGCGTAGGTATGCCGCACAAAAATCGACGATATTTCTACATTCCGAATGGCAACGGCTGCCACTACCAGATGTAAACATTAGCGGCAGTCCGCAATTTGCAACCGCGTGTCAACATGGATTTCACTGAAATCAGGAATGCCCGAAAGCGAGCTGCACGATCAAGTGAAAATTGGGAACATTCTCAAGAATGAAAACGAAGAAATAATTCAATAAGAGAGAGGCGTGAAAGAGAGAACATAAATAATCGCGAGGTTAGGCTTAACCGTCGCCGGCATAGCAATAAACAACCAGTAATATTTAATTTTCTACACTTTTTTCAGTACTTGCTGAATTTTTACTCCACTTTATAAGTGAAGAAATTTTCTCAACAATTTATTATTTGATATGATTAAGTGTAGATATCTGAATTGTGAACAGTAATACATACAGAGAGTGATGTAATCAACACTATATTTTAAAATTTTCCCCAACAATTTCTTATTTGTTGTAATGATAAAGTGTAGATATCTTAATTTTGAAAAATAGTACATACAAAGAGGGATGAAATTTTAAAAATCATTGATGTGGGTTTCTCAGTCTTATCTTTAACTCTTTTTTGAGGTAATGGAAATTCACATTTTTTGATTACGATGTTCTAGAATCAGCCTTATATAGAATACCCCTTAGAACATATATTTGTGATGACAGGTAATGGTAACATTCCTTACATATGTTACTTTCAGTTGCGTTGTTTTGCAAAAGAAAATATAAAACTAAAAGCGACCATGCTGGTCGCGCAGCGGCTAGTAATTTAATAATAAGAGTAATAATAATAATTTTTAAAAGTAAAAATAATATTTTAATAATAATAATAATAATAATAACAATAATTGTTGCAAATTGAAAAGATATATTGTTTTGGTGTACTAGTAGCACCACCTGGCTGTTTCGCGGTTTGTGTGAAGCGTGTATTTGTAGTGTGTGTTACTCTTGAACGAATAAAAGTATGACGCTCGAAGCCTGATTCTTGGTTACACACATTTCTTGAATTTCTTCAATAATAGTAATATAAATTTAACAATAATAATAAAAAAGAGAAATAATAATAATGGTAAATTTATACTATTAATTATAAAATACTAGATGTATTACCCGGCTTCGCTCGGGATTCAGTTTCTGTTATTTTTTTTTAATGATTAGCCTCATGTAATGATGTTCTAAAGTTTTAGCTAAAATTCTTTTGCGATAGAAAATAGCATTAGTTTGTTGTCGGTGCTGTCGTTGTTTATTGCTTTTCTCTCCTTTCGATGTTGAAGCTCGAAGACGATCGTATGTTCGACGCGTTAAAAGTTTCTTCATCAGTCTCACTGCTTCGGATCGCTACAATTCGAATTCTGTTGCCTTCGAGCTCTTGGGAATGTTTTTTCTTCAGATTCTTGTGTTCGTCTAACTGCATTTCGAATTCTGTTGGCTTCACCCTCTTCTGTTTTTTTTCATCACATTGCTCATTTCTCAACAATCTTTGACATTTTGCCCTTACTTCTGCTCAAAACTAAATCGTCTGTTACGTTTCAATGCCACTTTCAGACTTTCTTAATTATAATATACACGTATTTCATGATTGTAATTCTTTCTCAAAACTAAATCATCTGCTATGTTTCAATGTCACTTCAGTTATATAAATCCTCGCGTCAAGGCTAAACGGACGTGTTTCACGAATATGAAAATAATATATCAAATTCATTCTTGCATGCTGTTACGGTGCAAAAGCGCCGCAACATTCGGCACGGATGAAGGAATCAATTAAGAAATGATCGAGTTAAGAGAAGCAGTGACGAGTGATAAATAAGCGAGGGACGTGGACATAGTTTAGAAAAGAAACAGGATGTTTAAGTGCCATTAAGGATGAAAAAGAAACCGCCCAAAGAAAATTTACAATGTGGGGTATGCTTAAACCAGACGCAGATGTGAAAAATATAGGAAGAGGAGCACACTAACGAGGAAATGCATTGAATAGTGATGGTATGGGCTAAGTGGTTAAAATCGGAAACAGATGATATTCGAGAAGATGGGAATATGGCCGTGGGAATAATGATGATGGAGGCGAGTGGCCCCACCTACGAGAGGCGGAAAAAAAGAAGGTTCTGGAAAGAAATGAGTAGCCCAATAGAATAGAAATAAAATATCTCTGACCAATAAGAAAACGAGGGAATGACCAGATCAGATGATGCGGGGATCCTAAAAAAAAAAAAATCATTACGACCGAGGAGCAGTAAGGACGAACACCTAGACCGTAGTTAAGAGCATGAGCCGAAGAATTAATTTAGAATGAGAAAGCTCGAATTGAAACTTCGCCAGCGTATGATAAATTAATATAGCTTGTATATGAATAAATATATGAATAAATCCCGTTTTTAATTCATGTCTATTTATTTTTACGGAAATGTTATAATTTAATTAGCAACAATGAAATGTTACAATGGCTTTGAACAAAAATATCCGTTGATACCGCGCTAACTTGTTCTCACATAATTCGGGAAAGGAACGTCGTAGCGGGATGAAAATAGTCTATAACCTTCTTGCAAGTTCAAGCAATAAGTTGACCAAGTTTGATCGCAATTGGATGAACGGTACGGCAGCGCATAAAATACGAACAAACAAACAAACATTCATTTATATTCTGTATATAGATTTTAATAATAAATTATCCTTATTAAGAAATTATTGGCGATAATAATAATTATTTAAATAATTTTCGTTTCTGAAAATAAACTACAAATAATTTATTTAAAACTAATATTTTATTTAAATGTTTTATTAAATTTTATTACTACTTTCTTTTTTACTACAGAGGAGAGGCTTTGGAATGGGTTGTGTGATTTTGCGCTCGTGAATTCGAAGTATTTTGGAGGTGATTTTTTGAGTATTATTAGAAAAATTGTGTATAATCGTAATGATTAGGAGGCAGGCTACACGCCTATATAAAAATTATTGTGAAAAAGTGATAAAATTGAACATAACAGCACTTAGAATATAAAGTTCGGAGTAGGCCTAAAGGGTACGGCGTTCCGAATCTTGCAGCCGTCGATCAAGCAGACACCCTCGGCGTGCGCCGGAGAGTGCTGGCGTGGAGTGAGGTCTAGTGCTACTGTTGGGCTCCGTGTGAGCTGTGGATTCTTCAAGCAGAGGATATAATTTGTATTATTATATAAGAATCATGAACATTTTATTGTTTGTGAAATTCTTTTTTTGAGTAAGCTAGTAGCTTACGAGCCTTTTTTGGTTAAGTACATCCAAGTTAGGCGGTTTATTTATTTGTTTGTTTATTTGATTGACACATATGTTGCTGCTTTTAATGCTGACTGAGTAGAGTCATTTTGTGCAGCTGTTTCGAAATCTTTTAGTGTAATGCATTGTGTGTTAATTGTATTTTAAGGTGCTAGTATATTGCATATCATGTATGAACAGTGGTTCATACTTTTTAAAAAGTAAACCATAGAAATAAACAAAATTAAAATACAAGCATAGACTGCTAAATCACTATAACATAAAACATATCCTGCAAAGAAAACATTTTCAATAGAGGATAGCGCAGAAGCTTCATATCCCCATAATGAAAAAACAAATAAATAATCCAACAGATATAGATAAAAATTATACTAAAAAAGACAAAAAACAAACAGAAATCAAGCACTATGGGCATCCACGCACCAATGGCAAGATTCTGCATAAGAGCCAGAACTGAACCATAAAACGACAGAGGTAATCGACAGGTCACTTCATTAGGGGGAATAACCATGTCAATTACCTCAAGGGGAACTTTCTGAATAGGATGCAGGTAAGCCCAAAAGACATCCCAAGGCCCCGAGTTCCCCAAAGAAGCAATTAGTCAAGAAGAAAATGAAAAGACAAACACAACTTACTGTATGGGGTCAACGCACCTTACAAGCAAGCACACAAAAATCCTAATGCAATATAATCGGCGTCTACACACCCCAATTCCGTAAGTGACGGTTATGGCGAAACAGCAGCCAGTTCTATCCTAATGGTTACGTCATTGTAACATTACTATAGCTCCACCCCCCATTACAACTTAACCAAAACACAAATACTATTCTAAACAACTTTAAAAATTCCTGAGTCTAAATGCCATTTTTTTAAAACTTTTAAATTACCGAAATTTTTAGGGAAATCGTTTTTTCTTAAGTTTTCCTCGAAAATGCTACATGCCTCCAAAAAATCTCCAGCATTGTTACATACGTTTCTTATTCTGTAAAGTTGTGAGTAAAAAATATTATAATAAATTTTATAGTTTAAGTTGCTATGGAAATTGGTAAAAGTAATAACCTCGAAGTTAAAATCTAACCTTTTATCATAAATTCCTATTTTTATTTCCCTATTTTGAATTTTAATTTTTAAATCCAGATAAGTCGCACAAATATTATTTTCGTTAGTCCGGTTCAAAGTAAGTTCCTTTGGGTAGATTTGATTAAGAAACTCCAGATCGTTACAGTTAAAAATTATGAGGTCATCAATATATCTAAATCCGGTAATATTATTTGAGTTAAGAAATTTAGTTTCGTAAAAATGTAAGAATAGGTAGGCAAATGCACTAGAGTAGCTATTTCCCATAGGTATACCCTTTATCTGTTTAAAGAAACATAAGCCGTTAAAGAGATAGTTTTCAAAATTATTAAATTTACATAAATCAATCCAGTCACATTTTAAGATTAAAGTACTATCTAAATAAGCATTTTTACCTATTCTTACATTTTCACGAAACTAAATTTCTTAACTCAAATAATATTACCGGATTTAGATATATTGATGACCTCATAATTTTTAACTGTAACGATCTGGAGTTTCTTAATCAAATCTACCCAAAGGAACTTACTTTGAACCGGACTAACGAAAATAATCTTTATGCGACTTATCTGGATTTAAAAATTAAAATTCAAAATAGGGAAATAAAAATAGGAATTTATGATAAAAGGTTAGATTTTAACTTCGAGGTTATTACTTTTACCAATTTCCATAGCAACTTAAACTATAAAATTTATTATAATATTTTTTACTCACAACTTTACAGAATAAAAAACGTATGTAACAATGCTGGGGATTTTTTGGAGGCATGTAGCATTTTAGAGGAAAACTTAAGAAAAAACTGTTTCCCTAAAAATTTCGGTAATTTAAAAGTTTTAAAAAAATGGCATTTAGACTCAGGAATTTTTAAAGTTGTTTAGAATAGTATTTGTGTTTTGGTTAAGTTGTAATGGGGGGGGGGGGTGGAGCTATAGTAATGTTACAATGACGTAACCATTAGGATAGAACTGGCTGCTGTTTCGCCATAACCGTCACTTACGGAATTGGGGTGTGTAGACGCCGATTATATTGCATTAGGATTTTTGTGTGCTTGCTTGTAAGGTGCGTTGAGCCCATACAGTAAGTTGTGTTTGTCTTTTCATTTTCTTCTTGACTAATTGCTTCTTTGGGGAACTCGGGGCCTTGGGATGTCTTTTGGGCTTACCTGCATCCTATTCAGAAAGTTCCCCTTGAGGTAATTGACATGGTTAGGCCCCCTGATGACGTGACCTGTCGATTACCTCTGTCGTTTTATGGTTCAGTTCTGGCTCTTATGCAGAATCTTGCCATTGGTGCGTGGATGCCCATAGTGCTTGATTTCTGATTGTTTTTTGTCTTTTTTAGTATAATTTTTATCTATATCTGTTGGATTATTTATCAGTGGTTCATACGACATAGATGTTTTATTTTTCAACATTGATTGAAGGTTTGTAATAAGTAAGGAGCTATGCCCCCTAAGGCAGCGTCTAAATCGGCTTTGCCCAAATCAAAAACAAAAACACCACAGATTAAAAATATGGAAATGTTAACACCAGGAACGAGTGGTAAAGATGAGGAGTTAAGGGAAAAGGATAAAGATATATTAAAACCAAGTACGTGCGGTAGGGAAGAGGAGGTTATGGGTAAGGAAAAGGAGAAGAAAGATTATGATTCGGCGTATGTCTGCGGGGAACAAACTGTAAAAGATATTCATGAGAGTTTACAGTTAACTATCGCTTTGAGCAATTTGGAGCCACAGGAAAAAGAAAGGATGTTGATAGACATTAATACATTGGTCACTCTTTTTAAGAAGCAACAAGCACACACACAATTCGTTAGAGGAATATTACATGAGAGGAAAAAGTCGAGGGAAGTTGGTGAAACATACGCAGAGGTAGTCAACCAAAAATATAGATCAAGATCAAGATCAAGGTCCAAATCTAGGAAAAGACTGGAAAAAGAAAAGCACTTAATCGCAATATATCCAAATGCAGAACAAACATCCATTGAAACGAGACTAACGGTACAGAAAAATATAGATCCGGGTAAATTTAAAGGAGCCGTGACAGTATGTAGGAGAATAAATAGAGGGGGAGTCCTATTTGGGTTTGAAAAAGAAGAAGACATCGAAAAAATTATAGAAGAAATGGGGAAAAATGCTAAACTGAGAACAGAATTTAAAGTTAAAAAACCAAGGAAAAAGAACCCTAATATAATAATATACAATGTTCAGAAGGACTATGAAGATAAAGAGTTTATTCACAAACTGATAAAATTTAATGAAGAATTGAAGACGTAGAAACCAAAGTGATAACAAAATATAAAATGGAAAGAGGGACTAATTGGATAATTGGTGTAACAGGAGAAGTATATAAGAGAATTAAGGATCTTAAAAGACTTAAGTTAGAGTGGGAATGCTTTAATTTCAAGGATTATGTACGACCAAGAGTCTGTTTTAGATGTTGGAAATTCAGTCACCCAATAAAATATTGTAAAGCAGAAATACTGACTTGTAAGAACTGTGGTAGAGAAAGTCATGAAATGAAGGATTGTGCAAATGACACATGCTGTTCGAATTGCAAAAGGTTAAATTTAACGAGCAGAATTAAAGTAGATACCGACCACAAGCCCACCGATATGAGCTGCCAATTTTACAGCACCGAGGTGGAGCGAATAAAATTGCAAACTGATTATGGATAATACCTCAACTGCATGTATTAATGTGGCGCATCTAAATATAAATAATTCTTATGCAGCAGCGGCACAACTTTCTATAGACTTCATTGAACATAATTGGGACGTCGTCTCAATAAATGAACCCTACCTTTCAAAAAGAAAAGTAGCTGGTTTAACAGGCGATTTTCGCCTAATTCACACTTTACAAGATGCTAGAGCAGTAATTATACTGAACAAGAGAATTAAAACTGCAAAGATACATGTTACTGAAAACGTAGTGGCGGATAGGTGTGAATACTTAAACTTTAATTTTATTGTTATTTCGGCGTATATACCGCCAGTGCAAAATGTAAATATTGATAGAACAGAACCTCACATAACCTATATCAAAGAAATTTTAAGAAAATTTAAAGATGAAAAAGTCTTACTACTGGGTGATTTAAATGCTAAATCAACAACTTGGGGGCAGAGACCCACAGATCTACGCGGCACGATGATATTGGAAATGGTTACTACGTATGAGGGTATTAATTTACTGAGGAAATTAACGGAGAAATGGAGGGAAGCATTAATAGATAAAAATAGCGAAGAATGCGTATCACAGTTAAATTACGACTTAGACTTGTTATGTAAAGTTATTATACATAATAACCCGGATAGTCTGCCGACCTACTGCGGTCCTTTCGGACTTGGGTGGATAGACCTGACTATCACATTTGGCTTTAGTGAAACAGAAATAAAGAACTGGGCTGTAATTGATAATAATACACTGACAGATCATAACACTATTATCTTGACCATAACGCTAGATTATTTACAGACGGAAGATTACTTTAGGAAAAGATGGGATATGAAAAATATCCAATTGATAAACTTTCAGGTTAAACTCAGGAAATTAACGGAGAAATGGAGGGAAGCATTAATAGATAAAAATAGCGAAGAATGCGTATCACAGTTAAATTACGACTTAGACTTGTTATGTAAAAAGTGTAGCTATAAAAGGGGAAAGCCACGAAGAAATGCATATTGGTGGAATCCTAATTTGACTACAATAAGAAGTAAGGTAAGAGCTCTTAGAAGGTTATATCAGAAGGAGATGGAACATCAGAAACGCCTTGAGTTACAAATTAAGAGAGAGCTAAGTATAGAAGAGAAATATTGAAGGCAAAAAGGGATAAATTTAATGAATTCGTTGAAAGAGTTACAATTAAGGATACGTTTGGTAATATATACTCCTTGATAAAGAATAAAAATACTAAAATAATCACAGCAGAAGGATTGAAAGATAATGAAGGAAATATTAAGTATAAAGAAGAAGAAATAAAAATAATTCTAGCGGGACATCATTTTCAACGAGAAGACGAGCATATAAATTATGATTATGTAAATTCTGAGGATGAGCAATTAATTACAAATATTGAAGTGGAAAAAGTAATACAAGAATTGAAGCCTGAAAAAGCCCCGGGTTTTGACGGATTTACGCAGAGTATAGTTCAACAGATCAGGAATATAGATAGCCTAATTTTGACTAAGTTATACAATAAATGTTGGCAGGAAGGAAAGTTCCCTAGTAAATGGAAAAAAGCTAGCGTGGTAAACATACACAAAGATGGTAAAGACCCCTCAAATCCTAGTTCTTACAGACCGATATGTCTACTCCCCATTTTGGGGAAAGTTTTGGATAAAATCCTCTCCAATAGAGTGACTGAACATCTTGAAAGTATGAGTTTATTGTCTGAAAATCAATTTGGCTTTAGGAGGAATAGGAGAGCAGTAGAAGCATTGAATAGTGTTTTTGATAAAATTAAAGAAAACAAAGAGAATAGCTACCATACGTGCTTAATTGCTCTGGATGTGAAAAATGCATTTAATTCAGTTAGAATAAAAAGAATAAAGGAAGAACTTGACAAAACTGAAATGGATACTAACTTAAGGAAAATAATAATGGATTATCTGAAAGACCGTACTGTAATTATAAATGATGAACAAGAGTGGGAATATAATATTGGCGTACCACAGGGTTCGTCCATTGGGCCAATCCTGTGGTTACTAATTATTAATGAGTTGCTATTAGAGAATGTGGGCGATGGCAACAAAATACAGGCATTTGCGGATGATATAGTAATACTGCTTAGGAGTAAAGTTATATATAGATTTACAGAGATAGCGAGAGCAATAATGGAAAAATGTTCGAGCTGGGCAGAGAAAAACCAACTACAATTTAGTGTCGAAAAATCCAACAACATAATAATACCATACAAAGGAGAAGTCACAAGGAGACCCACGATTAAGTTTAAAGGGGAGAACATCAAATACAATGAACATATTAAATACTTAGGAATTTATTTAGACGAGAAAGTAAATTTTAACTTTCATATGAATAATATTAGAGATAATACATTAAAATTGCAACACAGTATCAATATAGTCAGTAAGAGTACGTGGGGTTTGAAACCTGAGATTGTCAAAAAGCTATATTTAACTGTTATAGAAAAGATACTATTGCATGGAGTGCAGGCATGGTATAATGGTAAACGTACAATGGATTTAAAATTAAGAAAGATACAACGACCATTCTTAATAATGTTAACTAAATGTTACAGAACAGTTTCGACGGATGCACTCCACGTTCTATCAGGATGCATACCAATAGACTTAACAGCTAAAATTGAAAAGAATATCTATGAAATCTACAATAAAGGATCAGAAATAAAATTAGGAGACATCGTACTGAACGCTCAGAATTGCGAAACAAAAAGCTGACCTCTAAAGAAAGTACGTGAAATGAGGAAATATGAATGGACATATAACATGGAATCAAAATCAAACATTAAATACTACACTGATGGCTCAAAAACCAATGATGGGGTTGGTGCGGCGTGTACACGTTACAACCTTAATGTTTTAGAACAAACAAAACTTAAACGTCTACCTAATAATGCATCATCCTATAGCGCCGAAGTTGAAGCCATTGACATGGCCATCACTGATGCTATAAGTAAAGGAATACAGGAAATCGACAAATACAGTGATTCTAGAAGTACACTGCAAGCTATATACGCATATTATTTTAAGGGAGATAGGATTGAAAATATAAAAAACCTAATAGAAAGTCATGAGATAGCAGTAAACTTACACTGGGTTAATGCCCACTGTGGCATTAATGAAAATGAGATGGTAGACGCAGCAGCTAAACAAGCAACAACACTAGAGTTTCTACGAAAAGACTGTCGGCAGATTTCCTTGTTAATCAAGCAATAACTGAACATGGCTGTATAGGAGTCTATCAAAACAGATTTTTTGCTAAAACAGATCTTTGTGAATGTGGCAATATACAAACTATAAAGCACTGTATATACAATTGTAGCAAATGGTTTGAAGCACGAAAAAACCTACCTTTGAGCTTTCAAGATTGGGCCCCTAGTAAATTATTTACGGATTATTATTGTAGAAGGTACATAAAGAATATTATGCAGGAACTTATGAATATACACTTCCCCCTACAAGGGGAAGGTGGATAACCCCTCAGATTAAAAAAAAAATGACAGGTAAACGAATTGCAAAAAGAAAAACTTCGGGACCCGGTTGGGCTGGATTGCCGTCGGCATAATTTGTTTTATTATTGAAGAGCCGTATGACCTTCGGGTGTGGACGGCGGCGATATTACTTACTACTTATTAAATTTTATTACTATTTTATTACATTATAATATTTTACTTAAAACTTGAACTGTATTATTTTAAACAGTTTCGTATAGCGACGAAAGCATCTTTTTATAAATCCCGAAAGTTTACATAAAAATGTCCTTATGTTACAAAGATGTTGTGACGACCTCCCGATTGAGACCCGGATTGCGGTTTTAAAATGAGAGCGAACGGAACTGAAGTGAGAAAAATGGTTGGAACGAGCGGGGAGAGAAAGAAGGGTTGTTCGTGTTTCAGTGTAAAAAGAAGTATCATTTTTCGATTCTGTTGAAATATTATGCAATCAATATAGTGTGATGTGTTCCACACCAATTTTGCGTTGTGTTGCCCTCATCTCTTCAATATAAAATAAAGTTGTTTTTCCTGTTTATTAACTGTCTTTTTACGGTACAGCTAAAAATGGTGGCAGCCGCGGTATGAGAACATTCCAAGTGAGGGGTGAGTACCAAAAGTGATTTTGTTATTAGGGGAAATGGTGAAATTTAATTATTGTATGATATAATTTTTTTTTGTTTTGGTTACGTTCTTTTGAGTGTGAATTGAAGCATGCTATATGATAAATAAAAAAATTGTTATTTCACTAGCAATTGTTGTTGCACGTCAGTTGCTGGTATAACTGAAATTTGTAGCACGACACGTGCTGGTATAGTTGATTTTTGAAGCACGCCACGTGCTAGTATAACAAAAATTTTTAACTATGCCATATGCTGATATACACGAAATTTTGTAGCACGCAATGTGCTGGTATAATTGAAATTTTGTAGCACGACACATGCTGGTACAGTTGATATTTATAGCACGCCATGTGCTGGTATCGCAAAAATTTTGTAGCATGCCATACGCTGATATAGATGAAAATTTGTAGCACGTCATGTGCTGGTGTAACTAAAATTTTTGTAGCACACCACGTGCTTATTTGGTTCAAAGCATCACGCTTTTTTGTACAATTGTTGTTATATTTTTGGTTTTGTAGCACGCCATGTGCTGATGTAATTGTAAGCAACATTTATTTAAGTTGGAAAACTCCATCAAGGAGATAAATTGCCTTACTTTCGGTTTTAAAAGCATCACGCTGTCGTTATACAATTTTTATTATAAATTTGGTTTTGTGGTACGCCATGTGCTGATGTAATTGTAAGCAACATTTATGAAATGTGAAACTCCTGTTAGGAGATAAATTATCTTTACTTTCGGTTTAACACACTCTGTGCTGGTAATTGTTTGAGTTGAAACTCCTGCTAGGAAACAAATTGCACTTACTTTTGGTTTCTGTATCTTATGCTAAAATTTATATTGTGTCCAAAAAAAAAGAAGATTTACACAAGTGTTATTTTAAGTAATTTTGAGTGTAACTAATCTTGAACTAATTTACCAGGGCTTTTCTTTGCAAAGCAAGAAAAGTGATCTTCAGACTTTGGCTATTGAGATGGGGAAAAATATAAGTGAAGAATTAGTGATAACAGACCTGATAATATTAATAAAAAAATTTAGGCACTATGAAGAGGAGTATGTGAAAAATCTTTTAGAAGGTATAACGGAAAATTGGTTAGAAGAGAGTAAAAACCAGTTTGAGCTTGGAAGGTTAAAAATTGAAGATGAAGAAAAGAAGCGCCAATTCGATCTAGAAGAGAAGAAGCTCCAATTCAAACTGGAGAAAGAAGAAAAGAAGCGCCAATTCGAACTAGAAGAAAAGAATCGCCAATTCGAACTAGAAGAAAAGAAACTCCAATTCGAAATGGAGAAATTAAGAATTGAAACTATGCAGGTATCCGTTACTGAGACTTCTCATGAGGAGCAAATTACGAATTCGAGAACTAATTTTATACCTCAGAAAATTCTTCAAAAATTCGATCCAAAAGCGGAAGATATTAGTCTATATTTGAGTATTTTCGAACGCCAGGCAAAAAGGGCAGATGTTTGAAAACAGGATTAGGTAACACAGTTGCTACCCCTTCTTCCGCCGGATATCATCCAGCTTATAGCGAGAGAGCCAGAGGAAAAGACGGACAGTTACGATTATGTCAAAGAGTTGCTCCTAAAGCGTTTTAAACTTAGCCCCGAGAAATTTCGTGTTAAGTTTGTGCAACATCAAAAGAAGTCCGATAGTTCATGGAGAGATTTTACTTTTGAATTTAGAAACTATCTTGAAGAATGGATACAAGGGTTGGAAATTAATACTTTTGAATTGCTGAAGGATCTGATGGTTACAGACCAGATAAAAAAACGTGTATCCAATGATGTTCGGGAACATTTTCTTGACAACTGGACTAAAATAACTTCAGCTACAAAACTGTCTGAGATGGTGGACGAATATGACAGTGTACGGGGGAGTAGGAAATCCGAAAGTTATCCAACCTATGAACAAAGGAAGACTAGCAATAATTTCGAAAAGGGAAATTGAAAATATCAGAAATTTCCGGCTAAATCTGGATAAAATGAAGGGGATCAGGGAAAGCAAGTCGTGGGGAAAGGTCGGAACTATGATTATTTTGATTCGCGAAAACCCTTGCAGTGTTATGAATGTGGGTCGGTGGACCATTTGCGACCGACTTGTCCTAAATTAAAGGCTCAGAAAACTTCAGACCAAGTGAACCAAATTTGGGAGGAACAAGAGAAGGAAAATCAGCTAAGTCCTTTTACAACATTAGCGGAAGTAAATGGGTTTACCATGCCTGTTCTTCGAGATTCAGGTGCCACGATAGACGTCATATGTAGGAAATATGTCTCTCCTGAGATGTACACAGGCGAAACTATTTGGGTGCAGCTACCTTTGGACGAAGGTCCGACATGTCTACCGTTGGCAAAGGTTAGAATCTCTGGACAATTTGGGAGCATTGACACCAAAGCCGTAGTTGTGGGTTGTGAATTAGATAAGGGGTGCTATATTTTAGGAAATCGAACTGCAGCCAGATTACCGAATTTACAGGTGGGAAAGATTTTGATTTCTCATCTTAGTGCAGTGCAGACTCACGCCCAAAAGGAAAGAGAAAAGACAGAAAATGAAGAGAGTTTAGGCCCCGAATAAGAATCTAAGCCAAATAAGAGTGCTCTAAATGAAGAATCCAGCAAGGAATTTGTAACAGAGGTCCAAGAGCAAAACGACACTTCTATAATCATAGATGACGAATTTTGGCCTCCAGTGGAAACCAATTCAAATGAGCTTTCTCTCTTGAACACAAACCATGAGCAGTTTTCTAAGTCCCAGATGGATAGTGAAGAATTACAGTCCATTTTCAAGATTGTTAACGAAGATTCACAATGGAAAAAAGGATCAAAGTTTATCATTGATAAAAATCTAATGTCCTGACATTTGATTAGCATCAAATGTCAGGAAGACAACTAAGGAGACACTAAGAAACTTTTGGTTATCCCAGAAGAGTATAGAGACCGAGTTATGAGACTGTATCATGAAGATACATCAGGTCATCTGGGCTTTATTAAGTCAAAAGATAGAATGGCAAAGTACTTTTTTTGGCCCAAATGTTATAAAGATATGGAAGACTTCGTGCGATCTTGTGATAGCTGCTAAAGAGCTGGCAAATCAAACGATAAGACAAAGGCACCCCTGAAATTGGAACCTGTCATACAAGAAGTCTTTTCAAAATTAAACATTGATGCAGTAGGTCCCCTGCCGACGACAGCTAGTGGAAAAAAATACATAATTACAGCCATCTGCATGTCATCAAAGTATCCTGATGCTATACCTTTAAGTGATATTGGATGTGTATCTGTAACTAATGCGTTGCTGAATATATTTAGCAGGATTGGTTTCCATAGAGAGTTGCAGTGCGATCAGGGTACGTCTTTTACAAGCATGCTAACATCAGAAATTTTTGAAAAATTCGGTGTTAAAGTTAGACATAGCTCCGTGCATCACCCACAATCGAATCCCGTGGAACGTTTCCACAGAACTATCAAACGCGTATTAAGAGTATTATGCCTAGAAGCTGGTCCAGACTGGGAGAAGTATTTTCCTTTGGCACTCCTAGCTCTAAGAACTGTGACTCATGAAAGTACAGGCTTTTCACCTGCCAAGCTATTCTATGTGAAAAATGTAAGAACACCTGAGACACTCTTGTATGAACATTGGACAAATGCGGAAATTAATTAAAGTTCGGTGACTGAGTATGTATTCCAGCTTATAAATCGACTGAAAAGATGTCTGGAAGTTGCCTTGAAAAACGTTACAGAGAATCAGATCAAGAGGAAATTATGGTATGACAGAAATGCCATAAGACGAGAATTTCGAGAGGGTGATTCGGTGCTGGTTTTAGCTACCTCAAGGGAAAGCAACCTAGCTGCTCAGTGGATTAGACCAGGGAAAATTGAAGCAAAAATTTCCGATACCAACTATTTGGTTAGTGTCCCCGGAAAAAAAGAGAGGTCTAAAATACCATGTGAATATGCTTAAGCCTTATTATAAGAGAGCTGAACTCGTAAATTTTTTGTCTTGTGACGAAGCAGAAAATTCCTCTCTAGATAAAGATATCGAATTTCCACAAATATATGTTACCCCCGATGAATTCGATTTTACTGAAATTCTTAGTAGCAGTAGATTGGAGGAAAGACTGGAAGACTACCAAATCGAACAGCTGCAAAATATTATAAAAAGATATTCGTACAGTTTCTCTAATATACCTGGTAAAACTGATATGGTCGAGCATGATATTCCACTCAATAACGATAAACCTATTATGTCAAGGCCTTACAGATCTTCGCCTAGACAAAAAGAAATCATGAAGAAAGAGATAGAAAGAATGCTTGAGTTGAAAATTATTGAAATAGGAGAAAGCGATTATACTTCTCCCATGATCCTGGTAGAAGCTCCTAATAAGGACCCTCGTCCTTGCATTGACTATCGTCGACTAAATAACGTGACAGTAACCCAATATTTCCCTTTACCGAACATGGAAGACAGAGTAGAAATGGTAGCCGCCGCTAAGTTCGTTACTGTACTGGACTTCGCAAAGGGGTACTGGCAAATTCCTTTGAGTGTTAATGCTCAACGATTAGCCTCATTCGTGACTAGCTTCGGAAACTATCGACCTTTAAGATTACCCTTCGGGTTAAAAAATGCACCATATTTTTTCAGTAAGCTGATGTCTGAACTTCTGAAAGGTTTAGAGGAGTTTGTAGTCCCTTATTTGGACGATGTTGCCGTTTTCTCGACTTCCTGGGATTTACATATTCGACATCTTCAGTTAGCATTGCAACGAATTGCGATGAGAAGTTGACAATGAAACCTTCAAAATGTCGGTTTGCCCAAGATCATGGTCAATACTTAGGGCATGTGGTCGGACAAGGCTATCGAAAGCCTTCGGAGTTGAAAATTCAGGCAGTCGTTGAATTTCCTACTCCTAAAACATAAACGGATATCAGGGCCTTTTTAGGCTTAGCTGGCTATTATAGCCGATACATTCCGATGTTTTCAGTGATAGCGGCTCCCTTAACGAACGCTTTGAAAGGGACAAGTAGAAAAGGAGACATCGACTGGACTGAGGACTGTGGAAAGGCTTTCCAAAAACTAAAAGATAAACTAACCAGCCATCCAGTTCTCTACTCTCCAAAATTTGATAGAGAATTTATTTTGCAGACAGACGCCTCAGATTTGGTATGGGTGTGGTGTTAACTCAACTCGATGATGAAGGTGAAGAACACCCAATTATATATCTAAGCAAGAAGTTCTCCGAAACCGAAAAACGAGACTGTACAACAGAAAAAGAGTGTGCTAGCATAATTTTCGCAATAAAAAATTACATCATTACCTGGATGGTCAAGAATTTACTATCCAAACGGTTCATCATCCTTTAACTTAGCTAAAAACAAATGCTAGTTCTAATGCCAGACTGATGCGTTGGGCCCTTGCTCTCCAGCCTTTTAATTTTTCTGTTGTTCATATCGCAGGTTTGAAGAATAGGAATACTGATAGTCTGAGTAGAGCCTCTCTAGATTAACAAGGCTATACCTATACCCGAAAAAGGGTATTGTAACTGTATTATAGTGCAACTGTTATTATATATATATTTCCCATGTTTATTTTGGTTTATTCATTTAATTTGTTTTTGTCTTAGATAATACATTAGTGTGAAATGGTTATATTTTGATGAATATTGTGTAAAAAATTATGATTCTGTAATCAGAACAATGCTATGTAGTAGTAGAATTGGTAATATTTTGAATTTAATCTATCTTTATTCAGTAGAATTTCGTTAATTACATGTTACATTTAAGTTTTTTTTGTTGTTGTTTTGTATGTGGACCCCTAATAATTTTAATCACTTGGTACTTGTTTGTATTCCCTTTAGTAAAGGAAAATGAACTTTTCGGTGATCATTTTATATTTGATGGTCCTGTATACCATCTGACTAACTTTTCCTTCGTAAAACTCTAGAAAAGTTTTCAAGGGGGAGGAGTTGTGACGACCTCCCGATCGAGACCCGAATTGCGGTTTTAAAATGAACGGAACTGAAGTGAGAAAAAAGGTTGGAACGAGCGGGGAGAAAGAAAGAAGGGTTGTTCGTGTTTCAGTCTAAAAAGAAGTATCATTTTTCGATTCTGTTGAGATATTATGCTACCGATATAGTGTCATGTGTTCCACACCAATTTTGTGTTGTGTTGCCCTCGTCTCTTCAATATAAAATAAAGTTGTTTTTCCTGTTTATTAACTGTCTTTTTACGGTACAATGTCGACAGAATGATCACTTAGCTCAAGAAGATTTAAAGTCTACTCTACAATTTTACAGAAACAAGAGCTAACTGAGGGGGTGGTTACAAAGGATTAGATTTTAATAACCGAACTTCAAATTTAAAATAAAAATGAAATTTCAAACTTCGAGAATTTAGAAGTTATGAGAGAATAAATGTATTAGAGGTGTTTTCAATATCAGCATTGTAGTGAGACGTTTCCATAGCATTTAATACACGCATCCCTATTAAGCAAAACCACTGTCATGAATTCCAGCCCTTGCTTGTTATAACACAGATTAAATGACAAAGGCAAAAACGTAATTATTTATTTTTATAAAATATCTTTTACTTCAATACCTCTTTCTACCTTTATTTGACTTGAAATGGATTAAATTTCAAGCGCAAAAATTTAATCATTGACTCTGTTAAAAATATATTTTTGTTCAATACCTGTTTCTGTACTGATTTTTCTTGACGTGGGTTAAATGTCAAGGGCATAAATGTTATAATTTGTTTTTATAAAAATATATTTTCTTCAATGCCTCTTTCTACCACTATTGCACTTGACATGGATGGAATGTCAAGCACAAAAATGTTATCACTTATCTTCATAAAAATATATTGTGCTTCAATACCTGTTTCCTGCTTTATTTCTCTTCGTATGAATTAAATGTCAAGCACAAAAGCATTTTATAATTCATTTGTATAAAACTATCTTTCGCTTCAATACCTCTTTCTACCTTTATATTTCGTGGCAGGAATTAAATATCAAGTGCTCGCGGTATAACCTGCAATTTATTTTTATTTTCTTTTACTTTATTTTATTTATTTATTTATTTATTTATTATTATTTTTTTTGGGGGGGGGGTGGTTGCAACCTGGTGACATCCGGTGCAATGAAATGTCAAGTTCATAAACGTTAAAGCTGCTGTGTACTAACCCTATTGGATTAACTTACCTCACTGTTAACCTATTGAAAAAATGTGTCTACTATTTACAGCTACATAAATGCTGATAATCCAATGAAAATGGCATTCCATATAGTCTGATCTTTTCTGAATCTTGCAACAGAATTCATTTTAAAAATTTCATGCATCAAAGGAATTGATGAGCGTTTAAAACGCACTATATGAGATTTTCCCCCGAATAATTTAAATTTTAAAATATTTGCATTTTTTAAAAAAAATGAAAAATGCCCCAAGGTTTAAAATTTCTTTCTCTATTACAGAGTACATTTAAAAAAATCTAAGTCAGGAATCCTTGGACATATTTTCTCTATAGATTAACATTGAGGTGAGCGAATCCAATAGGGTTAGTACACAGCAGTTTTAAAATTTATTTTTATTAAAACACCTTTTGCATGAGCACCTCTTTCTGCCCTTATTTCACTTGAAGGGGATTCAATGTCTAATGCAAAAATGTTATCCCTTATTCTTTATAAAAATATATTCTGCTTAAACACCTCTTTCTGCCCTTATTTTTCATAACATGGATTAAATGTTCAGCAAAAACATTATCATTTATTTTTATAGAAATACCTTTTGCTTCAAACTTTTAGTCTAATTCAGCTATAGCAGATCATTGTAAGCGCAAAACAGTTAAACATTTTCCAGAGTTAATTGGAAAGCAACTTGAATACACTGGGAAAGCAACTTACCGGTCCTGAATTCCAGATCTGGGGGAGGTTCGGAGGATGTGTCCCGCCCGCATCGTTTCTCGCATTCTACGAAGGAGCCAAAGTTGTTTTCGTTCCCTTTGCACCCTCCGTAAATGAACCTGTGGCACTGACCGTTCTCATAGTCGAAGTACCAGCGTTCTCGGAACTCGTTGCAAGGGCCAATATCGTGGGGAAGTTGGCAGATGGAATCTGTCACTATGGAAAGGAAAAATTGCAGTACAGCATTTTACAAAAAAAAAAAAAAAAAAAAAAAATATACATACATTCCCTGCTGTATGGTGTTGTGGTTCTCTAATACGTGGACTGGCAAAGTTATGGCTTGAAGATAACACGACGAGACCGCCTATTATGCGCCTTCCTCTCGTATGTTTGTTGGCAATGCGATGTCCCAGAGATCGTAACTCGATCTCTTAAATGGAGTTGAAACTGTCTAATATATGTTATATAACACTGATGAGATCGAAACAAGACCGCTTACTATATGAAGTTGTGTCTCCTATGTTAACTGATTATGCCATGATGACGAGACCGTAACGAAATTGCGTATTACTTAAAGTTCTGGCTGTGTAGTATGTTTATGGACTATGTGATGAGGCTATATCTTTAAGAGTCTATAACTAGAGATCTACACGGTTCCGACTATAACTAAGATCAAGTGGCTGACAGTATCCTAGAAGGTCCATTATTTTACTGGTTTCAGAACTTTAAGCTCTATCGCTAACCAGTGCTGGACAATGTAAAATACAGCTTTGATATATCCAATATTTTGCAATGGAAATCTTATTAAAGATTTGGTGAAATCTTGCCCAATTTCACATTTTTTATTTCCTGCAACTATGTTATTAGAAGCACTGATAGTTCAATATTTAAAGAGAAGAAATTGACTGAATTCCAATATCGTTAAAACAGTTAAGTTAACGATTTATGATTTAGATTACTTTATATTTTGGGGTACAAACTTTACAGTACTCACTATGCACCAAATTACACCATCTAAACCCATCCTCCAGAACAATGATCATATTCATACTGTTTAGAAAACTCTCTACCCAAACACTGGGATACCCATCCCTATGTACTTCCTAAAAAGTAAGGGTAATCTGAGATGAATGTTACAAAACGAATGCCGTAAAAGCGGAATTAACTTGCTTTAACGGGAGATTGATTGCAACAATCTACCTCTTCAATGACAGTTTTACACTGAACTTGTTGACTTAATTTTTCATAAACTCACATGCATCTTGTCAAAATACACTAGTTATCAAAAATTAAGGAAAAATCACAAAAAGACGGATAACACGTTCAAAACTAGGCCAATCTGTTTAAAATTTGAATATGTTTTTAAGTAAAAGGTGCTGAGCAATACTACAATATGCAAAATAGTGGCTCTGCAGTCTGAATACGTCATTTGCGAGGAGCATAAAAGTGCATGTCACAGAGCAAGGCGACAATTGTCGTTGCGAGGCTGAGATTAGATATCTGGCATTGCCAAATTGTAACAATGACCTCCAGGAATCATTTGACCGAAGAACTGCTATGGCGTGTTATTGGGAGACTAAAGGTAGAACAAAGTCAGACAGCAGTGGCCAGATGGCTAAATGTAAGTCCGTCTGTGGTTCATAGATTTTGGCAACAATTTCTAACCACGGATTCGGTATCCAGGAGGTTCAGCCAAGGACGGCCATACGCTACGACGAGTGCCGATGACCGATATTTCTCATTATGCTCTCGAAGGAATAGAACCGCAACTCCGTCTGAAGAGATCCTCCCTCGCTGCAAGCTCCGAAAGGTTGGTATCAACGTAAACCATGCGTAGAAGGCTTCACGAAGCTGGTCTTTTTGCGAGGCGACCAGCCATTTGCGTCCCGCTCATGTCACTCCATAGGCGGGAACGTTTGCAGTGGGCACGTCAACATGACCACTGGACGCATGATAAATGGAGGGCTGTTCTCTTTACGGATGAGTCCAGGTTTAGCCTCCAAAGCGATAGTAGGCGTATTTTGATTTGGAGAGAACCTGGAACTCGTTTTCATCCATCACACATCCGTGAAATAGATGCATGCGGATCAGGCAGAGTCTGTGTTTGGGGTGGTATCTCTTTGAGTGGACGCACAGATCTCTATGTCTTTCCCCGTGGAAATGTGAATGCTTACACCTATAAAGACAACATCCTTGATGCTTATGTGCGGCCTTATGCCGTGGCAATATATGATGCTTTCGTGCTACAGGACGATAACGTGAGACCGCACAGGGCTAGCATCGTGGATGCTTATCTTGAGCAGAAAACAATTCACCGCATGGAGTGCCCAGCTCGATCACCGGACTTGAATCCTATCGAGCATGATTGGGACGCTTTAGGACGACGTATAGCTGCTCTCAATCCTCCTCCTAGGACTCTAGCTACGCTTTCAACTGCTTTGCAAGAGCAATGGCTCTCACTTCTTACCGAACTCATAGAGCGCATAATTGCCAGCATAACACATCGCTGTATGTGCTGTATTGCTTCTCGGGGGGATCATACGCCATATTAAATTACTTTTCCTATACCAAATTGACACATCCGATTTGTTCATTGTATACATATGCTAGTTTCTATAAAACCATAATTGTCTGGCGATATCGTTTTATGCTATTTTATACCTACCTATGTGTTGTATAATGCGTATAAGTTTCCTTAAATTCTACGCGTAACTTTTTGAGTAATCGCTATTTTCCTACGCATGGTAGATTCCTACTCATGGTAGTTAAAGTTCTATAACAGGGCGAAAAGGTGTGTTACATTTGCTTAAAGATTAAATCTTACCGTTGCTGATGGGCAAGCAGGACCGGTCGCATTCCCTCCTGGACTCGAAGCGGTTGGTGTTACCTTTGCAACCACCGTAGTAGAATTGCTCACATCTTTCAGTCTTTCCGTTGTAGTACCATTTGATGATCGCACTCTCACATCCACCCTCGTCCTTTGGGAGAGAACATTTGTCTACGGGTTCTGGAAAGACAACAAAAAGAAAGTTTTTAATTGCTATCGCGGAAAAAAAGAAACCTTCAATATAGTGTTATATTTCTATCATTCTTTGACGCCAATTATTTTTAATGATCTAACTTTAATCAGTCCCTAAATTTAAGGACTTAATGTCTCTGGAGATCATTTCGAAGATAAAATTCGCATTAACATAATATACTGGGAAATAGCTAATAATAAAAATATCTATTAGCTTCTGATTAATCAGATTTTTACTGAGGTCTTTAAAACATACAGCCTTCTCCATATCTTACTGCAATACTGTATCTGCAATTCTTAAATTAACTAAAAATTTTTCATGCATCTGAAATTCTTATTTAAGCATCATACAGAAAGAATTATTTTTGATTGAAAATCAAGATTTCCTGTTATCTATGTCTTTGAAATACTCAAACCATCTGCTCTAAAATCCTAAAAACCAGTTAAGACCGTTATCACATTTACAAATAATAGAAATTCTTCTCTGAGCTCAACAGGAAAGTGAAAATATCGTTAAACACCAATAGATACGGCACTGAAATATTGTATTTGCTAAATTACACTTTATGAGGTGAAGAAAATTTTGAACTAACTAGGAGGAGGAAGGTTGCTGATACACTTATCTACGCAATCCGTTTTGGTGGCAAATCTGTTGATGTTACCCAAGCATCCACCGTAGGTGAAAGTTTCGCAAGTCTTCGAGCCAGCGTCAAAATACCAGGAAGGAATATTGCCATCACAGGATCCTGCGACCACAGGTAATAGACATGCTTCTGCAATGGGAAATCAGCAAACGAAATGCAAGTTTTACCCGATAAAACCCTTGACCTAAATAAATTATCCAAGAACGATGGCAGAACAGTTTCAATACATTACCTGGTCCTTCTGGTTTAACACACACGCCTTCGCACTCCTCTTGGGTGGAAAAGACGTTTCCATTCCCATCGCAACCACCATACCAGAATCTCGAGCAGCCTCCGTAACCGAGATCAAAGAACCATTTGATGGTGTAATTTCTGCAAGGACCTGGTTCTTTCGGAAATCTACATACCTCTGGAAGAACAACACACGGGAAGTTAACTTTTAATTGTTGGCTAAGATTGCGATAAGGTGAAAATAAGTCCATTTCTATTTATTTTTACCTTGTTTCAAGTATAGGTAGTATACTAATATACTATAAAAGTAGAAACTCTTACACGAAAACTGGTGTTTACAGTTTACTTTCATTTCCCATTCTTATATTCTATAGATTAGAGAGAAACCTACTATACCTACTTAAGCCTTTTGTTTCTTGGTATAGCAGTACTCATTAACAACTGGATACGGGGCCCGATTTAGAAAATTCTTGACGACAGGCACAACTCGGGATGGGGGCCCCCTAACACTGATGAGGGCGTTACATTTCCAAAATCAACATACACACAAAAAAAATCATGAATCATTATGAAAGTACCATTTTACCAAGAATGGGCTGTTTGAAGCGTAGAAGCCTAGAACGTTATCAAATAACAAAAAGCGATAGAACATATTGGCTTCATCATTAAAACAACAATACAATGCAACCAGAAGAACTTATTAATCCCTTATATACACTATAACATACATGTGATGAACTATACATATAACTATACATATGATGAACCAATGAATCAAATGTGAAAGGACATATAAGAAAAGTTGCTATTAGAAAAGGTAAAAAAAATTGAATTGGGAGTTTTCTTTTTTTAAAATACAAATTTTTGGGCCCCCCCCCCAACATTCGGGGACCCCTAAGCCTGGGCCTACCGGTCCTAATGGAAAATCAGGGCCTGATTGGATAGAGTCGTGGTTGAAAGACACTAATTCACGTATGTGGCATGTACGAAACTCCTTTTCAGGACAGATCTCCTATTTTCCCGGCAATGCTACCAAATTGATACTCAAAATTAGAAATTTAATAAAAGACAAACACTTTGCACTCCTTAATTAGTTCTTTCAGTACAGTTTGTAATTTTATTAACCTATACGCATCCCTATAGACATGTTTTGTTCATTGGTATAGCAATTCACAAATTAATAGGGTCAAGAGAGATTGATCTAATTTTGGGAGTTGGTATATATAAATGCTTTTTCTGTGGAGCTCTTCGGTTTTGCTAATAAATTGATTACTGAAACAACGAAGGTTTACAAAAGGGAGAAACTTCATCCCCGGTTTAAAGTAATTCTAAAAATGCAGATTTTTATTTTAAATCTGCGGCTCACATACCTGTTGATACTTTTGGTTTGGGCACAAGCACGTCCGGACAACCTTCAAAACCAGGTCCCTTAGCTGCAGTATAGTTATTCGCGCAGCAACCATACGCTGTTGTTTCACAAGGACACCCTTCGAACCCTGGTCCTTGAGCAGTGGTCTTGCCGTCCTGGCAGCATCCAAATCGAGTGGAATCGCATGGACAACCTTCATAATTGGGCCCCCTTGCGATAGTTCTACCGTCCAAACAACAACCATAAAGTTGAGATTCACACGGGCAGTCCCTCAAGTCAGATGTCCTAGCCGGTGTGTGACCATCAGGGCAACATCCGTAGGGCAAGGTGTCGCACGGGCAGCCAGACAAGTACTCACTCGTCGCAGCCGTTTGACCGTCAGGGCAGCACCCGTAGGGTGTCAAGTCGCAGCCGCAGCCTTCCCCTTTGTCGCCGATTATAGGAGTTATGCCGTCTGGGCAGCAACCATAGTACATGAACTGGCATTCGCAACCCTGGAACTGCGGTCCTTTAGCTGGTGTGATATTGTCCTGGCAGCAGCCGTAGCTGAAGTGCTCGCATCTGCAGCCGTAGAAACTGAGGGGGGAAAAAAGCAAACTGAGTGCTCAGCAGTTTTAGTGATTGCGAATTGCACTACTAGCAATTGATGTGTTTCTTTAAGTTAAGTGGAGATAAGTTGTTTGAAATCCTGCAGTAACCATTTTTTCCGGTCGGGCACTAAGGTTCACTGTCGAAATATTTGTTAAAATAGCTCATAAGAGCCAAAAAGGAGAGACTTTTTGAAACTGGTTCGGCGGATTATTCCCTATAGATTTTTCTCTAATACGAACATAAACTTTCATGAAACATCTATGCAGATTATTAAAGATCTAATTACGGTCTATAGACACGGTGTATTTCACATCCCCAAAACTGTTCCATTCTTTATCCTACTACTTACGTTTAATAGAGAAAATAGGGAAGTAATTTCTCTATTGGAGGCTGAATATTTATGTTATATAGTATATTGTCAAAAATTGAAACTCCTTTTTTAACATCTATATTTCCCCTGCCCTAAAAATTATTGTTTTCATTTGATATATCTTTCCTTTTTATTGAACTATTTTAAAAGATTCTTACACGGAATTATCTGCCCTTTATATTTAAAATTCATAATTTTGCATTCATACGTTCCTCAAACAAGTATTTTCAAAGTTCGAACCCTCATGTATTCATAACACGACCCTGATATATATATTACATAATCGATGTACTGTAATATCGGCCACTGATTTTTGAAGATGCAAGATATCTGTCTCTAAATTGTATTGGGGTCCCACCCGATCTAGATTTGGTTTTCAAGACTGTTTAAACGTTAATGAACTACGTTGATATATCCTTGTGTGTATTCTTGATCGATGTGTATTTTGGACTTGAAACTGTGCAATATTATTTGGATACTTAAAGGAATAAAAGTGAACAGGCCTCACACACACAGACAACGTTTAGAGGGGTGTCCGCTCAATAAGGGTGCCCGACTAGAGAAGTTTCACTGTGTGTATGTATATATGCGAACACGGGAGATCTAATCAAAAGATAAGACTATTTTCCCACAGGAGCAATATAATGCCAAAGAGCTTAATATTTTTCGACCTTAACATTCTGTTCATTTCAGGGTTAGCGTATTCCTAAGAATATGATATTATTTGAACTATCTATTACAGACAAATAAACTACGAGGATTTGGGGATTATACAGATCACAAAATTGTGCACATGAAATATTCACGAACGTAGTTAAATATCTACATACCCAGGTCCCTCAGCTGGACTAATATTATCAGGACAGCACCCAAAGGGATAAGTCTGGCAGCTGCATCCAAAATAATTAGGTCCTAAAGCTGCAGTTTTATTATCTGGGCAGCATCCAAATATCAAGCCAAAGCAGCAGCCTTCGAGATTAGAGCCAAGTGCTGTGGTGATTTCGTCCGGACAACAGCCGTATAAAGTATTTACACATTCTGCGGGAGCAGCCTCCGTCGTTGACGACACCTCGATTGCAGTAGTCGTCTTGTTACATCCTTCGAAATCAGAGCCTAAAGCTAGAGTTGTATTGTCAGGGCAACAACCATATTCGCTCGTTTCGCATTCTGTTGTATTCTCACATCCTTCGAAGTCTGGTCCTAACGCCATAGATACATTATCTGGACAACAACCGTAAAATGAATCCACACAATCTATGGTCACGTTGCAGGGAGAAATAAAATTAAAAAGATGAAGCATGTATTATATGTAAT
This sequence comes from Dolomedes plantarius, assembly GCA_907164885.2. Lineage (NCBI taxonomy): Eukaryota > Metazoa > Arthropoda > Arachnida > Araneae > Dolomedidae > Dolomedes > Dolomedes plantarius. The sequence continues at coordinate 54,744,770 of OU015502.1, read as the reverse complement.
ACTAGCTGAAAACCCGTATTTCGCTTCGGAGTACATTCAAATTAAATACAACGGTAAATGTATGCAATTGATGTAAATAAAACGAAAAATTTATTTATAAAAAAATCGTAATGGATATTTTTATAGACAAAATAATGTAGAAGAAAATATTCAAATTAAATCTAATAGAACGTACTAAAGAATATAGTGCAGTTAATTTAGTACAGTTTAAGGAACATTTCTTTTACAGTATGTTAATATTTTTTGGATAATGTCCAATCGTCTGCCACATTAGCAAGAATTTTTTTTTTGTCTATTTCGTTGTTATGCAAGTGACGCAAAATGAAAAGAAAAGAAACCACGTGATCATCATTTAATAAATTAAATTCTAAAAGTTAATCTTTAAAAATTCACCAAAAATCTGAAAATGCAGGTAAAGATTCGAAAAAGATTTCATTTTAAAGGAATTTTTATAATCTTTCTTGTGATATAAATTTTATAACCCTCGAATTATTATTTTAGATGCAAACTTTAAGTAATATTACAAAAACAGCTTAAAAATTTAGTTTTAAAAAATCTATCAAGAATTTTTCAAAAATCTCTCTTAGTGCACCCCAACACTATAAGAAGAATAGACATGCAAAATTTCAGCCCTTTCTGTCCAGCGGTTTGGTCTGTGCGTTGTTTGTCAGTCAGTCACGGAACTTTTTATATATATTATATAGATTTCCTGGCCAATAATTATACGAAGAGCCTGAGCAGCTTTTGGAACTATGATCCTACTTATCAAACTAAGGGCATTAAATACAAAACACCTGTAAATGACTATAAATGATCCTATGAATTAAGCGTCGACAACGCGGTGCCCGCGAAACAATTTCAAATTGCCCGCTGTTCATATATCGAAATATTTTAGTTATTTGAACAACAAATGCTCGTGGCTGTAATGAATAATATGAGTAAAAAAATTAAAAATCGTAAAACTGTAAAAATCAAAAACTGACCAGCCTGATCTCTCGACAGCGTCAGTCTCCCCTTGTTTCTATGCCAAGTACGATAAATACATTTAAAGCTAAATTGGCGATCTGGAAATCGCATATCGTAAAAGGTAATTTATCCCATTTCACGAATTTAAAAATGGTGAAATATAATTATTGCGATGGAAATTCTACAACATATCAGTTTGATTCCTTAATGGAAGAATTTAATACCAAATTTGAAGAATTCTACGAAGAGGCCTTCTTGAAGTTTTTTATTAATCCATTCTCTCATGCAGAGGACGATGTGACTAATAAAATCGCAACATATTTTGATATTTCCAATAAGGAGGACTTAAAATTGAAAATTATAAATACAAGAAATAACAATGAATTAAAATCACATCATAACGAAGAAAAATTCTGGAATTTAGGGAATGAAAATAGCTTCTCATTGTTGAGAAAATATGCTCTGAAATTGAACTCTCCTTAGGCGTCGACATATCGCTCACTCCTTTCAACAACGTCTTAACTCAAAAATCGGCGATTTTTAGTTATGCTTGTTTTCAGAATGCCCTGAAAGAGTAGTATATCCTTGTAAGATCGTCATATCTCACCGCTCAATATTTAGCCGCTAGAGTGAAGAATTAAAATTTATTTTCATTACATTTCAATGTACTTTTCAACTTTCAAATCACTCTCCTGAAAAATCTTATTTTTTGAGATATGACGTTGATGAAAGGAGTTCTAACGTGACTAAGGAGAGTTCAATTTCAGAGCATATTTTCTCAACAATGAGAAGCTATTTTCATTCCCTAAATTCCAGAATTTTTCTTCGTTATGATGTGATTTTAATGCTTGTGAATCTTTTTTTTCCAATATTCAATAATTAAAATCAAAGTATCGATCAAGTCTCACTAACACTCATTCGGACCTATGCCTGAGAACTGGGAATTCAACTTATGTGCCACATTACAACGAGTTGGCCTCAGATTTCCAGTGTCCAATATCGCATTAATTATCAATTCATGGTTTTTTCCTTTATATTAAAACTAGCTGAAAACCCGCGCTTCGCTACGGAGTACATTCAAATTAAATACAACGGTCAAAGTATGCAATTAATGCTAAAAATATATATATATGTCAAGACCCTATCACCGTGCACCCATCTAAACACACTAATTACTCTAAATGCAGTTATCAAACAGTAGACCGGTGGAAGAACTAATACTGAATTAACTTTTAAACACCTCTTTATTAATTAACATTAATCAAATACCCAATTAATCCAGCTAAATCGCCATTTTCCATCATCTCACAGTCCACGCGACAGACGCGCGTCTTGACTCTATCAAAAATCTCCCTGAACTGCTTAATTTCTTTCTCTTCCGTTATATAAGTCATATAGGCGTAGACCCTCTTCTAGAGCCCCCCCCCTCTGCTCGAACATCCGATGGTTATGTAAGATACGCGTGTGCGAGCGAATGACCCTGAACTCTTTCGCTGCGAAACACACTTCCTCAATTTGAAAACACACTAGGACTTTGATAGAATTTTACTGTTTAACGCTCATTAATATAATTAAGTATAGCTTATGCTTCTATCATCACACACACATATATATATATATATATATATATATATATATATATATATATATATATATATATATATATATATATATATATATATATATATATATATATATATATATATATTTATAAAAAATCGTAAGGGACATTTATTTTTTTTGGATAATATCCAGTCGTCTGCTGCATTAGAAAGAAAAAAATATTTTTTTTTGTCTATTTAGTTGTTATGCACATGACGATAAATTTATTTAAAGCACCAGAAAAAGAAATCACGTGATCAGCATTTAATAAATTAAATTATAAAAATTAATCTTTAAAAATTTACCAAAAATCAGAAAATGGAGGTAAAGATTCGAAAAAATTCTCATTTTAAAGGTATTTTTATGATCTTTCTCGTGATATAAATTTTATAACCCTCAATTTATTATTTTAAATGCAAACTTAAAAAAAAGTTACTAAAACAGCTTAAAAATTTAATTTTAAAAAATCTAAGAAGAATTTTTCAAAAATCTTTCTCAGCGCACCCCTACACTCTAAGAAGAATCGCCATGTAAAATTTCAGCCCTTTAAGTCCAGCGGTTTGGTCTGTGCGTTGTATGTCAGTGAGTCAGTCAGTCAGTTACGGAACTGTTTTATATATATATAGATTTGATTTTATGTATTAAAAATTTATGTAGCATTAATATTAGCATGTTAAAATATTAATCCCAAGCCCACCCCCTCCTCCTCCTCTTCATCCAGCCGTGGCCGCCGAACTCTAGCATTTCTAAAATATGCCCTCTAGTGAAAAAAGGTTGCCGACCCCTGCTATAAATGATAAAAATTGAGGTGGCAGCCAGGGTCAATGTTGACTCATCTGTATGGTGTTCCCATTATATATATAATAGCCGTTGTCTCTGTATAACACTTTCTGGCTGTACTCATCTTTCAGTTGAAGCCCTCAGTAAACAAACGGCCAGTTAGGCTTAATTTCAATTTCAGATGTGGATCAGAATTTTTTCTTACCTAAAAACTAATATCTTCCCCATCAAATCATGTTTGTTCAGCCTATTTTTGTATAAAACATTCAGAACTAAAAAAATTGGATGCTTTTAGCTGTATATTTAACAGTTTATAAAAATATGTTTACTTTTGCGATGAATTCTGAAAGTAAACGAACTTGAATGTGAATGAATCAAGTAGCTCAAGTATTCATATCGCGTAGTGAGCTGTAAAAAACTGGATGGCAGTCTACTACTCCAATCGCATGAAAAACTAAATAAATAAAAAATAATGAAAGGGTTTGCTTTTACAAGGTGTGGATTAAATGCAATATTGTTAGATAATTCGGGATATTTTTTAACTTTCATATACTTTTTCCATTATGACGTCATTATTAGTATTATGACGTCAAAATGACGGGTTACCTTCTAGTTTAAAAGATAGTCCACAATTTCCGCAGTTCTATGTGAATGCCTCATGACAAGTGCTTCCGTATTAGTAAAAAAAAGTTTGGGGCAATATACACAAATTGTTCTCTGGAGTGTGGTAAGTAGTTCTTAAAGGAAAGGAAAAAAACATATAGAAGTCTATATACACCATTAAAACCCCCTTTGTAGGAACGTTATGTCATATTCAGTTTTCAATTGTCCTCTTGAATCTTTTAATGGTTGATATTCACTGATTAAATGTAAAAAAAAATTGTCATATGAATTCTTTATATTTCTGCATGAACATTACAGTAACTGTACATCGACATCAATTAAAGTTTTTATATCATATAAGGTTGAACAGTTGACATTTTACTTTAGGTGCAGAAGCTATTATATTTTAAATATCAAGTTGCTGTTTTGGATTAAACCAACTTTAAATTTAATTATTTGTATTGAAAAGAAGCTAATTCATACAATTTAGTAGGAAATTTGGACCAGCCTGCAATTTTCCCAAATATGTGCCAGGTAACTTGACACATAAACAAACATTGAATAAGTCAAACAATTACTACATTGCTGGAAGTATGAGCTCTGAATGGGTTTATGGTATAATACTGAACATTAATCTATAGAAATTAACACAGATGTACATGCATGTATAAATAATAGAACAGAAAAAAATATGAAAGAAGTACAATTTATATCTTATTATATTCATCATTCCTTTTAAATATTACACACCAATCACACAAATACAGAAGGTCGTTCGCACTTTATGGAAACGATTTTGATAGTTGAGTTTTATGTATAAATGCCGTATTTTTTTAGGCAATTTGCTTTTATCTTATAGCCATGGTAGTTGACAATAGCTGTAGGTCGAATTTTCCATGAAAGTAAACTTTTTCTTTACTGTCATGTCAATTTTACCCCATTCCTCTTGGACCGTTTTCCAAAGTCCGTTCAGTGTTCTTGGATGCCATTTTCCTAAGTCTCGTTTTAATAAACCGAAAGCGTAAAAGTCCATTGGAGAAGTGTCAGGGGATTTTACAGGTATTTCATTAAATGGGATACACTTTATTCCTGTTTCTGTTCTTTCTTTGCTAATTAAGTGGCAGTTGATTTAGACATGTGACTAGAGGCTTTGTCCATATGAAGCTCAACTTCATCAATGTTCTTTCCGTATAAGGCTAGAATTCCTTCTTCAAAAATTGGTTCTAAAATATTCTGCTGATAGTAGAGTGAATTAATTTTGGCTTTATCTGAGACTTTTTTTATTTTTAATTTTCTGTTGTAACAAAATCCTGCAACTATCATGAATCCCTTTGGGAACTTTTCTGTACAGTGACGAAGCCATTTCGTACGGTCATTCCCGTCAGTTGAGCAATAGAAAATTGATCGTTTTTTATTACAGTCACTTAAATACATCCATGCCTCAACGAGTATTACCAAATTTTCCATTTTTCAGCAGCTAGGTGTTTTTCATATAATTTTCTACAGTTTTTTTCTCTTTCAGCAATATGCTTTGGCAAAAGCAGATGAACATTAGGTTTAAACATCTTTTTTAACTTCAAATCTTTATGAATGATTTTACTTACAGTGTCAGAAGACATTTCTAGTTTCGATTCAATGGATCTTTGAGTTGGCGGATTTTCTTTTAGGATCAGAGACTTCACTTTCTTAATATTTACCTGCGTTCGAACAGTCTTAGGATGAGGTTTCGCTGTCATGTTTTCATTTTTACTTTCAGTTAGACTTTTTTTCCTTTCAAATTTTATATATTATAAATACCTTTTCTTGAAATGCCATAACCATGATTTTTACACAGCTTTATAATTTGTTGATACGAATATTTCTACTCGGAAAGCGCAGTTACGTAACCTTCGAGTCATTTATCAATTTTAGAAGCCAGTTTCAAAATAAATCTTTTATTTTACATTCCAATGAAAACAAAACAGTAGCAGACGATTATTCTGAAGTTGCCAAATTTTTATCTCAAAACGCAAATGCCAAAAATAAGTTTCAAAATCGTTTCCATAAAGTGCGAACGACCTTCTGTATTTATTATTTTTAACAAGGTTTAACCTATGTTATTTGCTATGGAACAAAAATCATCACCTTTTTTTGAAAATTTTGCTAATATGAACTATAATTTCTCTGGCTGTGTCATCAATAGTTTCCCTTATAATATAGTTATTATTACGAAGTTTTTTCAATATTGTGTAAGGACCAGATAATTTTGATCTTAGAGAACCAGGATTATTAAAAGATTTCAAGTACACCAGATCCTCGGTGTCGTAGTTTCCCATTTTATTCCCTTTTAAGTATTTTTCATTCATATTAAAATATTCCTCTTCGGTATTAGCCACTAATTCTCTCACTGCTTCTATATGTTGTTGTTACAGTTTTAAACACTTAGATGGCTCTTGAGCCTGTTGGGAAGGAGCTATTTGATCAAATGAAAAATTTGGATTCCTTCCAAAGAATAATTGCTCAGGTGAGAAGTTAGTAACTGCATGTTTCACATTATTGTAATGCAAAATGAAAAATTTTAATCTATTCGACCACTCAATGATTTGCCCCGATAGTGAAACAATGGATTCTTTAAGACATCTGTGAATTCTTTCAATCACATCATTTGATCTTGGGAAATATATTAACGCTTTTCTGTGTTCAATTTTCCCTTTTCTGTGTATGAAGAGATTTTAAGAAGTTTTCAAACTCAGATGATGTGAAGTTTGTACCATTATCACTCAATAAGAATTTTGGGATCCCAAATCCAGAGAAATCTATATATTTAAGTTGCTAAGCCGACTTTTGGGGCAGCCCGTAAGAGAAAACTACTGCATCAATTAACTTCATTTTGGTATTAAACGAAAGACTGTAATCTGTATATTTGTTAAATTTGGTTTTTGTAACTGCAATTTCTATTAATGAGCGATAATTTACAATTAAAAACTGATTTCTGCACATGCTCAGTGGCATGTTTCAATCTGTCTTCAAAAACTCACTGTTTCTGCGCATGCTCAGTGACATGTTTTATTGATAAATACGTTTATTTCGAGGAGTCTCTAGATCTCTCTCTGCCATTTTTATTTGTATGATAATTATGTTTGTGAAATATAAGATTAAACTTGATGGAAATTGTTTAATTAGCGATAACTTACAATTTAAAAAATTGCTTTCTGCGCATGCTCCGTGACATTTTAAAATCTGGCTTTAGATACTAAGCACGAGGCCGCTTAAACACATTAATTTTTGTCTGCTCATTTTTATGATTTTCTACACTTGGAAATGATGTGTTGAGTATAATTTGTGTATTAGCACATTTATTTACTATCTAGCCGTCATGTTTTGACTGGTACCAACTAGTAGTCATTTAAGGTTTTAATTACAGAAGCTGAAGATACGTTCATTAAAGGAATCGCCTCTAAGAATCTGGAATAATGATCGATGATGGTTAATAAATAGAATTTTCCATGATGAGACCTAGGCAGCCTTCCTATCACATCGATTGCTAACATTTGTCTTGGAATTTAATTAGATTTAGTAAACATATTTGGCTTGGTTTATAATTTCTTTTACCCATTTTGCAAACATTTATGACATTGACTACAAAAACTTTTTACGTCCTGAAACATGCCTTTCCAAATGTATTGTCTTTTAGCCAACTCGTAGGTCCTGTGGCTACTGAAGTGAGGTTTGTGAGCCTCAACAAGGCAGTGTTTAATCAAAATTTTTGGAATGACAATTTTGTTTTCAAATTTTTGGATGTTGTTTGCTGAATTTGCTTTAATTTTAATCATTAATGAGTTTGTGTCTGTGTCAATGAAATACTTACATTCTATGTCTGCATCGTTTCCCAAAATTTTATATCTTAAACGTGTTAATTCTTGATCTTCTAATTGATGCTTTAAGATATTTTTATTATTTAATTCTGTGATTTCAGAAGCAAGTATGCTTAAAGCGTTTAGATTTAGATTTTGATTGTCCTCAGTAACTCTGCTAACAAAATTAGCTGGAGTGGAGAAATCAGGAATATGTTCAATAGTGTAGTTGAAACTTTGCAAGTATAATAACCATTTAGTGATTATATCAGGTTGTTTATCTAATCTCATGAAAAATTAGCGGTTTTGCATCTGTTAGAATTTTAAAACTTCTTCCATATAGGTACTCGTGATAATGCTTAACTGGAAGGTATATAGCATATGTAGTTCACGCCTGATCGATGGATACCTCGATTCTGCAGGATTTAGTTGTTTCGAATAGAACTATTGGAACTATTGCAAAGAATTTGTCATTATCTTTTTGTAATAAGATGCCACATACTGCTGTGCGGGATGTATCAGTGACTAAATATATTTCTCTATTATCATCAATATTCTTGATCGTTGGTTTGTTTATTAAATTTTTTGGATTTTTTCAAAGGCTTCCCGACAGCTTGTGTTCCAGATGAAAGGCACATTTTTTTGGTTAATTCTACAATGGGTTTGGTAATTTCAACAAAATTGAAAATTAGATTTCTGAAATGGTTAACCATGCCGCAAAAAAACTTGCATCTGCTTAACTTTTTTGGGTTGAGGAAAGTTGGTGATTTTGTTTATATTGGCCTCTCAAGGTGCATAACCGTTTCTGTTTAAGTTAAAGCCTAGGTATGTTATATTATTTCGACATAATTGCAATTTTGCTGGGTCTAATGTTAAATTAAATTCCTTTAAATTTTGAAACACTTTCTGCAGCCAGATTTGCATTTCTTGCATGTTGTCTGCTGCAATGATGATATCATCCAAGAAGTACTGTGCATTTCCCCCCTTAAAATATCTAGACATTTTGATATTAATGCATGAAAATAAGATGTCGAGTATTTTAATCCATAAGGCAAGCGTGTGGGTTGGAAATTACCAAATTCAGTAGAAAAGGCAAATTTTTCCCTATCATAATCCTGCAGTTGAATTTGGAAGAAGGCTGCTTTCAAGTCTAACACAGAATACAATTTTTTACCATCTATATTTAGTAATATATCATTAATATTAGGAATACATATTTTATATGATTCTGTAATTGAGTTGAGGGGTCTATAATCAATTACCATTAGAAACCTAGGGGATTTATCATTGGGTAAGCTTTTCTTTTTAACAAAGATAACTTGAAAAGAATAATTAGAAGATGATGATTCAATTATCCCTGCCTCTAATAGTTTGGCAACCTCATTTCTGGCAAATTCCTTCGCTATCTTTGGGATAGAATAAGGCTTAGTATGCAAAGCAAAATTATGGTAAAGTTTAAATTTTGGTTTAATTTTATCGGTTGAACCCAAAGTTTTATAAGAAGTGGAAAACACCTCGTAATTAGACATGAGTAAATTTAAAATTTCTTTCCTATCCTCTATTGAGAGATGGTTCAAGTTAAATTGGTCAGGGTTTAATTCTTCTTTTCAGAGTTCGTTTATTTCCTGAGATATTAAAGAGTTAATTTGATATACTGTTTTATTACTGGATTGCTTAATTTGGGATTTATTTACATTTTCAATGTAACCAATTTTAGAGTTCTTTCTTAAAACCTTTTATTCATTACTGTTATTTTCAACCATTAAATAAATTATTTTATTTTTATCAATATTGTGAATACTTCTATTTACAATTATTTTATTTAGTTTAGGATTAGGAGAGAACATTACAGTTTCATCACTATTGAAGTTTTCAGAGACTTTTAAAGCGATGAATTTATACTCAGTGGGTTCAAGTGTTATATTAAGCAATGATCTAGTAGAATTGTTGTGATTTTCTTATTTACATTATTGAAAGAATTGTCTAATCCGGGTTCATCATTGTGAGTATTATCTAGTTCAGAGTTATCAATACGTAGAGAGGGAACCTTACTATTAAATTTAAAGTGAACATTGTCAGCAATCAATTCTTTTTTATTTGGATCGACAATGGCTTTGTTTTTGTTTAAGAAATCATAGCCTAAAGTAAACTGATATGTTGAGTGCCAATAATTTCTAGTTACAAAGAAAACATTGGAAAACCATTTTTGTTCGATTTTAAATTTTAATTCTATAGTTCTATTATAGGGAATTATGTTATTATCTAGAGTTTTAATATTTACAGAGCGTGAGATGAAGTTTAATTTTACAACCTCTTTTTAAAGCTCTACAGCACTTGGCTCAGTTAAACTTAGATTTGCACCCGTATCGATAAATGCTTCAAATGAGTTATCGGCAATTTTTACATTAATTATTGGTAGAGTAGGCTATTGTTTTTACATGATAAAACCATACTGTCGTTAGTATTCTGTTTACTGGAGATATCATTTGGAATTTTTGTTTCCCCTTATTTTCTCCCCTTATGTTTTCCCCTTATTTTTATCTATATTTTTTAAACGGATTCTTGACTGGAGATTACTATACTAATTAACACAAGAATCCTCAATTAGTTTAAATTTTTTGTCTTGAAATTTTTATTTTAAGTTTTTGTACTAAGTGGTCTGCCTAGATCTATTTCCTCTGTTGTGATAAGCACCTCTATGATGTCTAAAGATTTTGCCATAGTTAACATTTTGATGGTAATTGTTATTCTCTGGATAATAGCAACAGTGTATTTTTAGATGTCTTTTAAAGAAAATATGGCAAGTTGGATTATCAAAAAATTCCGTACAGTGTGAGGGAGACGCTATGTTTTGCGTGTTCTCTTTTGCTTGAGCATTAATCGTGGATTGCGTTATCCTGTCTATTTTTTCTGCTAACTCTTGAATTTTTTTGTTGCTTTCAAATTGCTGCTGTAGCAATTTCTCTATATCTATGTTATTAGTGGATGTTATGTTGTTTACGCCTGAGACTTGTTGCTCAAACCCATTTTCCACTTTTTTAGCTCTCGCAACAGCCTGCTTAAAGTCCTTAGGACCAAATTTTAGGACTTCTGTTTTAACGTCCGGTCTCAAAGCTTCCATGTACTTAGAAAATTTTATGTTTTCTGTTAATTCAATGAGTGTGGGACTGCCATCATCAGTTTCATTTTTTACAATTTTTTTCACTAAATTCAGTACCTCCTCAGCTAATTAACTACAACTCTGCCCAGGTTTCTGAGCAATACAAGCAAGTTTTCGCTGAATACTTGCTTGTATACTTTGAAATTTTTCCATTTTGCGGAATTTTTCTTTAAGTAAATTTTGGAGTTTACTGCAATTAATTTCCTTTGAGGCATTGACATTTGATAATAAAAATTATAAAGCCTTGTCCTTACACTTAACTTTAAAATTATTGTTTTTCTCGCCTCATTCCATTTCTCCAGTGCAGCAACAGTATTAAATTGGTTGATAAAAAATTCAATATTTTCTTCCTCATTTCCGGAGAAAGTGCGGAGGAAATAAGCTCACTGAAGATCGATTTGTTTCTTCATAAATATTTTGAAGATTGATTATATTTCTTTTGTGCCACACGTGCAGCCACGTGGTTCAGAACCCCTTCTCTACAAGTAGATGGATGGACTCTCTCGCCGAAGAATTTTCGAAGACTGACTCCACATACAGTTCTTCAGCCGGAAATTTTTCGATCCCCGCTCCTTTTCTGTTGCCATCCTTTTTTTTAAACTTTGTAGTCGGGGAATGTCAGTGCGCGCGCATTCCTTGACGCGCCACAGCTTTGAATCGAACGAGCAGTAGAAAAGTTAGGTGCAAAACAGTTCCAGCTAGATTCAAGTCGATGATCCGGTACTAGCTTTAAGTCGATGTTTTCATAACACTTCTCCATATATTACTGCAATACTGTATCTGCAATTCTTAAATTAACTAACAATTTTTCATGCATCTGAAATTCTTATTTAAGCATCATATAGAAAGAATTATTTTTGATTGAAAATAAAGATTTCCTCTTATCTATGTCTTTGAAATACTCAAACCATCTGCGCTAAAAGCCTAAAAGCAGTTAAGACCGTTATCACATTTACAAATAGTAGAAATTCTTCTCTGAGCTCAACATGAAAGTGAAAATATCGTTCAACACCAATAGATACGGCACTGAGATATTTTATTTGGGAAATCACACTATATGAGGTGAAGGAAATTTTAAACTTACTAGGAGGAGGAAGGTTTCTGATACACTTCTCTTCACAATCCGCTTTGGTGGCAAATCTGTTGTTGTTACCTAAGCAACCACCGTAGGTGAAAGTTTCGCAAGTTTTTGAGCCAGCGTCAAAATACCAGGAAGAAACATTTGCATCACAGGATCCAGCGACCACAGGTAACAGACATGCTTCTGCGAAATGAAATCAGCAAATGAAATGTAAGTTTTACTCAGTAAAATCCTTGACCTAAATTAATTATCCAAGAATGATGGCAGCACATTTCCAGTACATTACCTGGCCCCTCTGGTTTAACACACACTCCTTCGCACTCCTCTAGGGTGGAAAAAACGTTTCCGTTCCCATCGCAACCACCATACAAGAAAATCAAGCAGCCTCCGTAATTGAGGTCAAAGAACCACTTAATGATGTAATTTTTGCAAGGACCTGGTTCTTTGGGAAGTCTGCATACCTCTGGAAGAAGAACACACAAGAAGTTAACTTTTAATTGCTAGCAGAGATTGCGATAAGGTGAAAATAGGCCCATTTCTATTTATTTTCACTTTATTTCAAGTATAGGCTAACAACAGATTCTCTTACACGAAAACTGATGTTTACAGTTTACATTTCATCTCCTATTCTTATATTCTATAGTTTAGAGAGAAACCTATTATACCTACTAACGCCTTTTGTTTCTTGGTATAGCAGTACTCATTAACAACTGGATAGAGTCATGGTTGAAAGACACTAATTCACGTACGTAGCATGTACGAAACTCCTTTTCAGATCAGACCTTCTATTTTCCAGGTTATGCTCCCAAATTGATACTCAAAATTAGAAATTTAATGAAAAGCTAACACTTTGTACTCTATAATTTGTTCTTATCATTTAAGTTTATCAGAACCCAGTTTATCATTTTATTAACCTATTCGCATTCTAATAGACATCTTTTGTTCATTGGTATAGAAATTCACAACATGGTACGGTCAAGAGGGGATGATTTAAGTTTGGGAACTGGTATATATAAATGTTTTACTGTACAGCTCTTCTGATTGCCTAATAAATTGATAATTGAAACTACGAAAGTTTAAAAAAGGGGAAAACTTTGTCCCCGGTTTAAAGTAATTGTAAAAATGAAGCTACATAAATGCTACATAAATACATAAGGCAACTACATAAATGTTGATAATCAAGCAAAAATGGTATTTTCAGATAGCCTGAACTTTTCTGCACCTTGCAACAGGACTCATTTTATAAATTTCGTACACCAAAGGAGTTGATGAGCTTTTAAAACACACCATACCAGATATTCCCCCGAATAATTTAAATTAAAAAATATTATTTCCATTTTTTGAAAAAATGGTCTAAGGTGTAAAGTTTCTTTCTCTATTCCCAAGTACAAATTAAAAAGATCTTTTAATCCAAGTTGGCAATCCTTGGGCACGTTTTTCCCCATAGGTTAACATTGAAGTGAGCGAATCCAGTAGGATTAGTACACAGCGGCCTTAAGGAAAACGTGAATAGAGATGATTGGTGAGAATGTTCATTGACCTATTGTTTGCACTGCAATACAGATTGTTTGTACTGAATTGTGGAGAAATATTATTTGTACTCAAGAAGTAGTGAATATATGTTTTAATGGTTTAACTCTACAGCGGAGATCAGAACTTTAGAAAAAATTGCTGAACCTTGATGAAAGAATTGCAACAGTTACAAATTTGTCGTGTTAATAACTGATTCTATTACAACTTGAGTTCCTATTAATAAGTAATCAAAAATATAATTTCCTATTTAATAAGTAATCAAAAATCAACTACATAAAAAATATTTATAAATAAAAAGCTGAGGTTTTTAAAATTTGCAAATTGCTTTTGGATTAGCTCTCACATAAAAGTACACTATATTACTTGCTATGACAGCAAGTTCTTCAGTTCAAGTGATCTGAATGAGAAGTATGCTTAAATTGCTAAGGAAAATATATCAACCCGAAAATCTGAGGAGGTCAAATAAAATAAAAAGCTGAGGCATGTAGGATTTAAAAGTGATGTAGTATTAGCTGTTATATAAAAGAGCACTATAATCTTCACTATGATAACTAGTTCTTCAGTTAAACTAATCTGAATGAAAAATTTTCCGTTTAAACTGCTGAAAAAGTATAACCGAAAGGAAATCTGAGGAGGTTCATGAAAATGAAAAGTTGAGGCGTGTAGGATTTTCCCATTCTTGCTCACTGAACTTTTAAGTTTTAAAATCGTCTGTTTTTATTATCCTTCTGAAAATAAATTAATAAGTTTCTTTCTTGTCAAAATCCGCGTAGGTGTTCATTATTCTTTTTGCATAGAGGAACAATTTAGTAGGACTAAAATCTATTTTCTTTCCCTCTGAAGAACATTTTATGAGTGATATTTTTCTTTGATATGCTTTTTTAGAGTTTAATTTTATTTATTCAATTCTATGTACACAATTGAATTGCATGTGACAAAATTCCACCAAGCTATAATGGGAGAGCTAGTAATTTTCTCATAATAATAAATTAAAGGATAACATATATATTTTTTCTTTAAGTTTTATATTTGTTTTGCATGGAGAGATATTTTGAGAGAACTGTTGTGTATCACTTTATAAATTAAATATATAGAGCATCAAAATACGTTTTTAATATTTTTCTCCACCTATTGTTTGAGTTTGATGAGTGTCATTAGATTAATTTTAGAGCGGATTAATTGTGGTGGCATTCATGGAAGTTGAGCAATTCATTAGGTGATAATTATAAATTATGTTTTATGTACGATAAATGTAGCATACTGTTATATAATTTGTTTTGGTACTTGACTGACTGACAATTTTCAATTTATTTTAATTCCTTTTCATTTTGATTGACTGACTCAAGGTGAAGTTTTTTTTTCTAAAGATTTAAGTTTTGTTTAATCTTTTTATTTATTTACTACCTTATAATTTTAAGGTTTTTCATACGCTTAATTTTTCCGTTTTTTACATACAGTTTAAATTATTGCGAAATGAATTAAAACACAGAAGTGCTTCACAAAAACCCAGAAGACATAGAAAGAAAATGGCGCTAAGAGATTCTCAGTTACATTTAAGAGAAGGGACAATTTTTGCTTACTGTTAACGAAAAAAGGCCCGTTTAACGCCAGGAATGTACTGATAAGGGATTCCGTGGCTCAACCGAGGGGCCCAGTAGTTGAAGATCAAGAACCCTTTAGATGGTTTCTCCCAATCGGAGAAGATATGGTGAAAATTGAAGGGGCTCCCCGTAGGAGGCTGGAAGACAATTATATAAAGGGTTGACACGAAAAACTGGGGCTGGCTCTCTCGCTCTCTCTGCGCCCCTCTCTCTAGGAGACTGATCGAACCTACTACGAAAAACAGCGACCATCCATTTTTTCAAGAAAGATGCTCAGGAAAAGCTCCATAACTCAAGTGGTTTCTCTCTCGATGTCCGAAGACGGCTAAATGATTTAATGATGCCTCGAGGCCTTATAAGCTGTTCCCTCAGATAAGTTTATTTTTTTTAGCCATGGCATAATTTAAAATTAATTTTTTTGTTCTTTTAATAGTTTTTTTGTCAGTCAATCGCCTATCTTGCTATTTCTATTTTTAATGGGCCTTTTTATGACGTTCAAGGTGATACTTATTAATTTTAATACGATGGATATTATTTGATAGTATTATAGTTACAAGTAAAATGAGAGTTTTTATTAATTTGTAATTGTATGTTGAATCTATATTGAAGTTTAAGACAATGAGAGACAAATTCTACTAACTTCTTCAGTTATAAGAAATGAAATTGATTTTAATATCTTTTGTTATAAATAATGAATAAATTTCAGTTAAATTCCTCAGTTTAAATTTAAGTCTATCATGTTTTTTTTTGAGTATCAATTGTAAATTTCTGTTACCCATAGAATCTGGGTTATTGTTTTAGTTTGGGGAAATAGAACACATCGCAATGTTCACAACGCGAACCACTATACGACTAAATGAAATGAATAATGTAACTAAGAGAGTTTAAGTACTCATCCTTTGTTGCTTGTTTACCTTTGTTACTTGATATAAATTTGTCCATTTCAAAAAGATTAACTGTTAATTTCGACGGATTTCTACTATACTACTTAATAGTAATTACCTATAGTATTTAACAGTAATAAGTTTCTATAAAAGAAGTTAATCTGAAAAAAGTTATTGCCCATCGACGAGATACATAACAAGGAGCCATAACAGTTTTGCCAACAACACAATTTGCAATCAAGTTGCTTCATTGAAACTAAACAAAATATTTTTCCCGATGTTCAGCAACCAGAAGAAACCGCTCCTATGGATGAGAAGTCTATGATAGAAGTTAAAAAAATTCTCATTACTAAGAGGCCCGCTTGGTAGTTCAGTTTGAGCGCCGGTGACAATCAATTAAAGTTTATAAATTCGATCCAAAGACTGAAATGCTAAAGTACAATAAGCATTGAGCTGCGTAAGTTAGAACAGCATTTGTTATTCCGAAAATGGAGTGAAATTTGCTCGATTTTGAGCAACGGGGCCACTAGTATTATATACTATGAAAAATTCTTCGATTAGACTAATTAGAATGAATAATTTTTTTGTTAATAGTGCCAAGAAAAATTCAACCTGGATATCTGAGGAGGTCGATCATTAAATACGGTTTATTGTCTTGCAATTATTTTCGTCGGCAAAACATTTGAACCAACGCGTATATTTAACTATCTTTCTTATAATCTTTTCACGGTAAAACCCAAATTCAGATTGTTTGCATACAAAAATTTAAAAAGTCTAGACTTTCCTTTTTAATAAAGTTAACCGCACATTTTACAGAATTTTCAAATCTTAATGCCTAAGCTTTTTTACTTTGATTGACCTCCTCAGATTTCCAGGCAGTTATATTTCCCTCAGCAATTTAAACAGAAGATTTTTCATCCGGATCACTTTTACTGAAGGACTTTATTATTATAGCAGATTTTACAGAACATTTTCAGCAAAAAAATCCCCCAACGCTTACGATTATCACATGGTGCCATGTTGCAGTTCTCCTTTTCGGATGGTTCCTCGTTGGGATCGCACTGACTGGAGTCGACCACCTCATCTTCGAGGAAGCAGAGGATCTTCCTCGTCCTCTCTCCACTCCCGCATGGAACAGAACACTGGAACATAAGAAACAGTTAATGCAAACTGCGCATCCCACATTTACCATTATTGTTCTGGACCAAGTTTTATGCCGGATGAATAATTTCGGTAAAGTCGTCATCCTTGGCGACTCTAGGGATATCTCATCAAGCTATCGGATCCTAAGGTGTCCTCAAGTCATCTGATGCATATAGGTGTCATTTACTATTGGAAAAACTCCACAATAATGGTAGGGAGATACCGGGACGGATAGTGGATACAGGGCCATTGCGTCATCCGTGGCAGCGAGCTGGGTAACGCCCTGGCTAAGAAGGGTGCCTCTGTCCTTCAAATATCCAATAATGAGGTGTCTTACAACTCACAAAAGTTACTTGTAAGGGAGACATTTAGGAGCTCTCTCTCACAAGAACAGTTGTCAAGGTGTTCACAAAAGATTTTGGGGAAAAATATTATGGAAGTCCCAGAGTAGCCAAAGAAGAAAGCGGTTGTCTTGTTTCGTCTAGTGTCGGGCCATGATTGCCTATTGAAACATCTCTGCCATAAAATATCGTCTCAAAACCCCTTTTGCAATCCCTGTAATCGACGGGAGGGCATGGACTTTACCCAAAAAACCGAGTTGCCCCGCTTTACCACCAGCTCCAGCGTGGAAGAGATATTAGATCATCACTATTCAATGGATGAGTTAAAGTCAATTAATTAATCACGAATTTCTATCCAGGGGACTAGCCCCGTAGTATAACATGCTAGCAGAATACCGGGCTTTGAATGCACTCGTACAGTTTGCATCTAACTGATTATTGATATTATTTAGAATGTTTCAAGCTAACCAGTCTGGTTATTTTAATTTTTTCCTTTTCTTTTAACCACGAAATCATAGCTGATTCTTATTGACTACATAACTATTGATTTTTTTTCATTTTTAAATAATTAATCGTATGGTTATACGATTATTATTTGTGGCCACAGTACTTATGACGTTCCTTATTTTACATTAATTATTTACGAATTCGTTATTCGTTTTCGAGTTGAGGTCATTTTAATTGCGATTTTGTTTTAATGTTTAAAAAAACATCATATTTACAAGATCATATTCTTGTAGCTGTCTCGCGAAGAGAGACCTTAAAAATATCATTTTAACAAGAAGATGTAGAAAAAGCTTATTAATCTTAAAAAATATACTATAAATTTAATACCTAAACGTCAAATTTCAGCTTCTCTCAAATTTGTCAAATTTGTTGGAGTTTTCGAGAACATCAATCTGCAAAATGTCGATCGTAGGGCTCCAGGAGACGTTCGCTACGATCGTTCGAAAATATGTTAATTTAACATGAAATGTAAAGTATTTATATACAAATTTCGAAATGCACTTTACTTAGGCACTCCTCCACTCCAAAATTTACAATTAAATTATAAAGCTTTTTCAAAGTTGGTATGTCATTTCTAATTCACTCTTAATTAATCCTCACCCCCCGTGAGAGTGTAAATGTATAGAATTTTTTGTATAAAAGTTCCTTATAAGCCTTATCTTACCTCTGTCCACTCTGACATGTGCCACATTGGTTCACAGATGTCCGACTTCGGACACTGCCTGATCAGTTCTGGCATTTTGCTGGCGTCACAAGCTTCGTCCGGGAACAGATTGTCGTCTTCATCTGCGCAGTGGACCTCCCTGGACTCCATCCTGGGACTGCAAGATCCATCGCACTAAGGGAACAAGTGCTGTTTAATATTTGAACTTACAAATAGTAAAGCACTGTAGAATAAAATTTGAAAATTGTAGCTCCAAAAGTTAAAAATTATTTTTCCCAGCTAAAAGAACCTCATAGAAGGTATTGTACAGGAGCTACGGTAAAAAATTGCAAATGCCTTAAATATTCATGACAACTAAGCAGTCACCTAAATTAAAAATTTGTTTTACCTACTTATAGCGAATTTTTGAGATTTTTTCATTCCTGTCAGAGTTTAACTTATTTGCATAATATACCCATTGGATGGAATACACCCTCACCGCAGAATGGTGTTTTAAAGACATAAAATAGACATCTCCAGCATGCATGGGGCCAAATAATACCCGTGCACACACCACATAAAAAAATTGCCTTAGAACTACAGTCAACACATCTTCAAGTAGATATCCAACAAATGAAGCTTTTATGGGAAATGTTAGGAATTTAATTTGCCAATTTAGTAAATATGTGGAAATAAGATAAGCAAATACAGTGGAGAGCGGTGATGTATGGATGTCCAAAATCCATCTAAAAATAGTAGGATCTCAACAGTGGTACCAATTCCTTGATGTCGTCCGGAATATTAATAAAAACATCATGGAAAGATACAGGAAAAATGGAAGACCATCTTTTAGTATTTCCTAATTTCTCAGAAGTATGTTCTGTTTTACTTTATTTTCAAAGAAATAACTGTCTGTTACAATATCTTTCACGGTATTAGGAAACTCATTGTTTAAGGCATCAGATTCAACCAAGCTTTTGTTACAATTTGTTTCATTAGAAAGAAAATAGCTGAACTAGTAAAAAGCTTTGAAATTATTTTTCTGTTGGGGAGAGTTGGAATGTTTTTGATCTACCTGTAACTTCAAAACATTCTTTAGTTGTCCTTTAATGGATATTTGAGGCGAAAACCCTTTGAATAAGTTTGTCGTCATATTTCAGTAATTGGTAAATAAATAGCATAATTACCCCACTCCAGTCAGAAACTATCCATTCTACTCCTTCGCAGGGTCCAAAACCACAACTCTGCTGATCTTCTGGTCTCTCTTTAGAATTACAAAGGCTTTCGTCTACAACTTCACGGGTGTCTTTAGACTGACATGCTACGCTGCGATTCTGACTTCCGGTAGCGCAGAGACTGTCACACTTTTGAAGAAAGTAGAACTTTTAGTATAGAAATGAAAATCAAAATAGCAATCACAAGGAGATAACAAAAAAAAAACTAAATAACTATAAATTATATACTATAACTTTGCGATTCCACTTATTCTGCAAAGTATAATATCTAAAGCATCTAAATTGCATTGTAAATAACGATATTGCGTCCTTTTTTTCAGTAAAGAAGTAGCTTGTATATTGCCCGTTGTTTTTCCATTTTCGTAGACAAGAGTCATCAGAGGAGTGGGTTTCATGCCAAAGTAAGTACCTTGTACAATGATACGATCATAAAAAAGAAGCCAGCATTTTTTATTCTTTTTCGGATAAATTGGAAATATTAACGAATTCATTTACTTACGTATTTCTTTGAAATTAATCATTAGCAGCTTTGTGAGCTGTAGGAAAATTGAATAAGTACCCAAATAATTACACAATATCTCTTAAAACAGAGTATGCAAATAATATTTCAATCATCTTGGCCTGTTATAGTAGAGAGAAAAGTACATTTGGGAAATATTAAATATAAATCATTGATGTTTTTCACCCCAAAGCAGGAGAATTAATCAAACAACGAAAAAAAGGGGACTTTGGAAGCAGTGTTTTGGTTGGGAACTTAAGTACACATATGTGTTGTGTTGTTTTTGTTGTTACTGATCCTATCTGATCTAGCCGAGGGGCTAGACCAGATCTATGCGACAAAACATTTAGAAAATCCAAGACAAGGAAGGGAATATGCGGCAAATCCTCCTTTTCATGCCCCAAGCAAGAAGAAGATGGTCGGGGGTGGAATAACACATTTTACATTTTCCACAAATGAGAGATATGTCATTGCCTTGATCAAATTTAAGGCACTTCAGGTGACTACTTAGGAGTCTTGACAAAGCAGTCTGCTGAGCACGATTGTCCACAAAAGCCATAGCTTCTCCCAGCTGTCTGCCACAATTAATAGCAGTCATGTGCTGGAGGAGATCGCAGTGAAAGGGCGATGGCAGATTTAACTCTTGAGCAGATCTCTAAAAAAGGTTAAAGTGTTAGAGCTCAAATCCATTGTAGTTCCCTCCTTATACAGGACATCAACCGCTTCGTTGCTGCTGAGACTAATATGCGAAGGGATTCACTGCAAATGGATATCATGGTATATTGAGAGCTCTTGCAGTAAAGTAAGAACAGATATTGAAGTTCTATCACCAATAGGAGGCCAGTTCTGAAGGTGTTGGATACAACTGTAGCTATCAGTCAAAATCTAGATATCTTCATAGGCAGTGCAGGTAGCTGCAGCCTCGAGACCCTCTTCAATTGCAATTAGTTCCGATAGAAAAACAAAGAAGTGATTTGTATTTCTTATTTTGATAGTTAAGCTACTCGAAGGAGTTTTCACCAAGATACCGCTACCGCAATTGTTATGCTCATTTTTACTGCCATCTGTATATATCTGATGGTCATCAGGGGGAATACTGTTAAGTGATTCCAGAGAAATTTGCCGAAGATATTCTGGTAAATCTGCCTTTTTGTTGGTAAAGGAGACAAGGTCTGTATTAAAATGAACTCTGGGAAGTTAGTTCCTCCAAAGGATTTATAAAATGTTTCAGAGAGTGTCCTTCAACACTAGTATCAATGTCACCTATTTGGTAAGCCAGAAGAAGGGGACTATTTAATCCTTCATTTCCTGTCCAGACATGAGGTGATGAAAGGCAAGTGGTGTAAGTCACATTTTCAACTTTTTTTATTTGAGGGCAAAAATGTAATCTCCATGTTCAATTTATAGTGGAATTGTAAATAATTATTATATTCAATATTATAGTAATTATTATGAATTATAATTTGTTCAATTTATAGAGGAATTTTTTGTAGTTTTTTTCAGTAAAACCCTTTGGACTTACATCACTTGACTAACTGACTTACACCACTTTGCCTTTCACCACCTCATATGAAGAAACATAGAGGTACGATTGTGAGTACCAAAACTATACAGCTTATTAAAGTATTTTGACAGTTTAACTCTACGTCTTAAAGTCTGTAGTTGTAGATCACATTCATAAAGAGCTATTTCCCCTGGGAAGCTGTGACACATTGTTCAATTATTGACACATTTGTTTATAGTATGATAGATTTGGGATAACCCTTTGGAGTCTTCATTTGTATAAGTTGTTAGGAGACGACCAGCTTTAATATCATGAATTTAAGCAGTCTCACTCCTGGAGAGGAAGTAAAGAAGTGAAGATGTTTAGTTACAGATGGAATCAGGTGATTGGATAATGTCAGGCAGCTCTCTGGTTTGCAAAATTATATGTACTGGCCAGTTGATGTTGAATATAGTGTACTAAATAAGGATAAGAAACAATACTTATGTTAACTGGAATTTTCTCGACATAAATAACACATGGGAAGATATATAAACAATAAATCCATACTCCCTGCTCATAGATTAAAAGTACAAAATATATGTGAGCATAGAAGCTTTTTTGACATAAAACTCAGACTTTCTAATTGGTCGTTCAAAAGAACGTCAAACACAGACTCATAAAATGACTTTGCTCTTTTGTAAATTGTTTGGGGAAAAACATTAATCTAAATTGTTGTTAAATCCTCAAGAGGCAAATAACGAAATTAATGTTTTTTCATCCATAAAGATTCTGCGCAAAAGTATCTAGAAAAGGAAGAAAATGCATTTTTATTGAACTGCTGGTGTCCTATTAGGATGCAAGTCGATTTATATTCCGCCACTCTATGTTGACAACAGCCCAAGCCTTACACAGAGTGTGAAGATCAGGTTTCCAGGAGTAATTCCAATTTGGCGTTAGGCCAATGTGTTATACCCAGAAACAACAATAAAAGCAAAAACGTCTTAAAATCCATCCAAAAATTGGCGCAACTTAGAGATAGCCCATGGGTGTTCGTTGATCACTGCATGCCTTCCGATTTATTATATCATGCTCAACTAAACAATCAAACTGCAGTTTCAAACGGAATTGTAATAAACTTAGAGTAACATTTCAAACAAGCCAAGTTTTAAAAACTTTCTGCGAACTATACATTTGATATAATGGCAGAAATATCCCTTTGAAACAATTGCGTTTTAAAACATCGAACGATTATACTTACTTCTGACCATTCGCCCGTTACCCAATCTGGGCACTCTTTGTCGATGTTACAGGATCGCATGAATAGTGGTTTGGGTTGCTCGCACGTTTCATCTGGCACTAAAACGGTGTTCCCGTCTTTCTGCTTATGGCAGTAAACGACGCGAAACTGCGTGCCTCCACCACATTCATGGCTGCATTCACTCCATTCTCCTATCTTCCACCTAGTGACAGGAATATATCAAAATATTGAACTCAAAGATATTACGGAAAAAGTTCCTATATGTCTCTTGCAGTTCACACACCTGAAATAGTTGCTATCATTCATAGCGGTCTCGAAACCCAAAAATGTAAACTCTTTTTAAAGATATGTTATAATTTCGTTGCTTTTCACACTTTTAGTGACTGGAGAAATCTCCTCCGTATCTTAAAGGGTGTCTACTAGGGGAGTAGGGGACTAAATGTTCGTATGTCTCTTGCAGTTCACACATCTGAAATAGGTGTTATCTTTCGTAGCTGTCTCGAAACCCAATAATTTAAACTGTTTCTAAAGAGACGTTATAATTTCCTTAATTTTCATATATTTAGTGACTGGAGAAATATGTTCCTTATATTATCGGGTGTCTACTAGGGATCTTTAACCTTCGTCTCGCGTACTACTGGTGGTTTGCTGAACTAGTTCTCGTCATTTTATGTTAAAATGGAAGATAAAATAAAAAGTTTAACTAAGGCAAACTGTTACTTGCTTTTAAGAAGGCTGCTCACTTTCAGTCTGTAAGCAATTAGCCTTTTAGAAAGATTAAGAACTTTCTCACTAAAAGTACAGAGAGAAAGGGTTGGGCAAAAATTTTCTTTCTACTATTTTTCGCCAGTTTTACTCTTACGTATAAGAAGGTCGTAGAGTATTATTTCATTTTGGTGACCTTCCCGGTAATAGCATTAAATTAGGGATCTTCAACATTTCACGTTCGAAGGCCACACCCATAAATTCGTAGACCACACCCATAAACTCGGAAAGTTCCGCGGGCCACACTCCTGTGAAATGAGTAGGATAGACAGAGGAAAAAATGTATAAATTGAAAACGAGCTTTAGCCTTTGAGATGATTGCTTGATTTGCTTTTATACCAAGATAATAAAGAAGGATTAATTCCTTCAAAACTCGTCACCGAAGTTTTGTGTGTATGGTGTGTTTTAGCTTTTTTTATTTCGAATGGCAGAGAACATGACATAATGAATAACAAATAAACACAAACAAAGAACGAAATACAAGTCATTGTCTCATTCGACTTCTTGCAGTACCGCTCGACCAAGGAAGCCCCGCGGAGCGCTCCGCATTAAAGAATATGGTGGCTATCCATAATGACGTGGTCCCCACAAAGGGTACAGTAGGGGTCTGGAAAGACACCAATTTTAAAAGGTGTCCAGCCAGACAGTCATGCTGTGTATAGAGTCTAAAAATTGCAACCGCCTTGCTGCGGGGCCAGTCACGTATGGTAATTTGTTCAAAAAACCTCCAACTTTTGGAAGCAGTTCGAGACCTCAAATCTCGTGATGTCGGGAAGATGTAGAATTCTTCATAAGACGTTTCATCGTGCAAAATGGGACATTGCCAAGTGTGAGTTGTAATACACTAGCGTGCCTCTTCGCCAGCGCATCTGCCTGTTCGTTGCCACTTAGTCCACAGTGACCCGGGATCCACTGAAGAACAATGTTTTTTTCCCACCAATTCCAATTTTTGTATGGATAATTGACAATCCAAAACATCCCTGAAGGATGGGTCGTGAGTTAAGCTAATGCACTGGAGAGCAAGCAGCTCTGGAGTCGGAGAGGATGACAGCCCTCCGAAATTTATCACAGTGGATAACCAGTTGTTCCAAAGCTATGCGGATAGCCAAAATCTCTCTATCGAAGGCTGTTAGCTAACGTCCAATGAGGGTATAAAAAGTGAACAGGTCACAAAATATTCACACGTATTTTAAAAAGTATTTTCTACCAATATAACTATTATTAATTAACGAATGTTTTTATTTATTATTTTCTACAAACAACAAAAAATGGGAATTTAATCAATGTATTTTGTACTTTCTAGTGCATGAAACAGAAGGAATGCAGAACTTATATAGGACAGAAAATCAAAATCCAATGAAAATAAAACACTTACATTATTAGAAGGAGGGGTATCATCTGAACGTCAAGGAAAAGCTTGACAATGCTTTTGCTTAACTAAAGTTTCAATATCAGGTTGAATATGTCTTGTTGAGATTCGCTCGTTGCCTATGTGGCGTGGGCTACTTTTCCTCTTGCATTCTTGATCTTTATTGTTTCAGAGGATTTGCCGTTCTACGAATTTTTTCGAATTTATAAAAACTTTCGTTTTGCCTGATCGGAATGTTTCATCGTGCCACTAAAATACCGTCGGTGGACCACACATGTCCCACGAGCCACGGGTTCAAGACCCCTATATTAAATGTAGCGTGTCTCTTAATAATATACAGGGTTCCCAGCTATATCCGTTACACCTCTCTTAACTTCTAAACGGTGAAAGTTTAGGCCATAAAGGTAGTGTCTGGGTATAGTAAAAAGACTATGCATTACTCAATGAGGCAACTTACAACGCCATCTATCGGCAAATTTTGGAATTATCGTTTTTATCTCAAAAACGGAGCGAGATACAGGAAAGAAGTCAATTACAAAGTTATTCAGCATCATCGATTTATTAAGAAAAGACATCTTGCGCACATAAATACTCAAAACAGAATGTAAAAAATAAACATGTGTTTGGTCGCTATTTTGAACACTATGGCGTCGTGAAACGCAAGCGAAGCTCGAAAAGACAACCTCACGGAAAAAACGCCAGCATGTGTTGTGGCGCAGGGGAAACGCAAGCGATTCACATTCATGAGGACCATGGTTCTGTCCCCACCAGTTGCGAGTTATACTGAATGTCTCTACAAACTGTGAAAACTTACTGGACTATGAAAACTTTAAATAACCATGTCTGGTATAAAATCACACAGATTTCATGTATTATGCAAATGAGGATGGAACGTCATACTTGTTCACCAGAAACTAGTGTAGTATAAAAAAGATGTTTTTGCTGGGTTGTACGTTAAAGCTGAGTGTTATGGCAAAATTTGGCATTACAGAATATTGCGAGATGTTGTTCATTTATGGTGAATGTGGGCGTAAGGCAAAAGGAGTTGCAAGACTGTATCGTGAACGTTTTCCTTTTGGCCCGTATCCTACACGACAGACCATCGCAAAAGTTGTAAAACATTTAAGGGAGATGGGCTGCGGGACCAGTCGACCTCGAGTTCGTAGACCTCGTAATGTAGGACGTAAAGTGCAACCGGAAGATGTGCTAGCATATGCTCTCGCCCATCCTCAGAGAAGCACAAAAATGATGAGTGAGTCAAAAAGCCGCGTTTGGGAAATCCTCAATGATTTTGGTGCTTATCCATACCGATCCACACCCGTGCAGGGATTGCTGCCAAGAGATGCTGAGAGATGTTACACGTGGTGCAACTTTGTGATGAATAACTTAGAGGTCCACCCAACATTCCTGGCAGACATAATATGGACAGATGAGGCATATTTTTCACGTAATGGAATGTGGAATAGACAGAACGTTCATACCTGGTCGATGGAAAATCCGAGATATGCTGTCGAAGTTCGACATCAAGTACGCTGGTCGGTAAATGTTTGCTGAGGAATTTTTCATGATAGGCTCATTCGACAAGTATTTTACGAGGAAACTTTAACGGGACAACGGTACTTGGAGCTTCTGCAGGATGTAATAACCGACTTTGTTGAGAATCTACCTTTGTACCAACTAAGAAATGTATGGCTGCAACATGACGGCACCCCACCCCGAATAAGACATCAAAAGTTAAGTAGTACCTAAGGGAGACATTCGAAAATCAAGTCATCAGGTATGGTGAATTCGTAGAGTGGCCCCCCGCGTTCACCCGACTTGACCCCATTGAACTTCTTCTTTTGGGGGGGGTATAAAAGGGCAGGTATATGAGACTCCTCCGCCAACATTGCAGGATCTTCGACGACGCATTACTGATGCTTGTTCCTTCGTAACACCTGTCATGTTGCACAATGTGCGGCGAGAAATCCAGTCCAGAGTGCAAATGTATATAGTGGCTAATGGAGAGCATTTTCAGCAACATAAATAAATGATCCTGAAGATAGGGAAGCGTCTGAGTTTCTTTCTTCCACTTTTTATGACATGACAATTTTCGAAATCGTAAGCAAACAAATGTTCATTTTCTACATTCTTTTTTAAGTATTAATGTGCGCAAGATATATTTTCTTACTAAGTCGATGATGCTGAACAACTTTGTAATTGATTTTTTTCCCGTATCTCGTACCGTTTTCGAGATAAAAACGCTGATTCCAAAATTTGTCCGTAGATGGAGTTGTAAGTTGTCTCATCGAGTAGCGCATAGCCTTTTTACTATACCTAGACATCAACTTTATGGTCTAAGCTACCACCGTTTAGAAGTTAACGGGGGTTGTAACGGATATAGTTGGGAACCCTGTATTGATATAAGAGAAAGGTTGAAAATATGAGATTGGTCAAAAGAAATCCCAAACTAAAATCGATACTTAATATGTAGTGTTTGTGTAGATCATAAATTCAAGATTTAAAAAAAGTTTCTCAATGATAAACATATGTAGGGCACTCTGCAAATTGCAGGCTACACCTGTTTATATAGCCTTAGTACAATTAAAGGACTTTCAAGGTTCTCAAAGATTTCAATGACGTGCATACCTACCGTAATGGCAGCAACCCCCTAACAATATTTTTTTTCTTTCTAAATTGTTCCATACAATTGCTACATTTTTCCTGTTTAGTAATGTACAAAGTACTGAACAAAGTTTCTAAAATTCAATCGACTGGTGTGTGGCCTTTGGTCCTGAAATGTTGAAGACCTGTATCAAATGGAATGAGATCCTTTTAACTTCTAAAATTTAATCTAGGATGTGTAAATCCTCTGGCTTATGAACACAATTCTTCCACCTTCACCCATTATCAAGTTGTCTAACACATTAAATACTATACACATTAGCTACGCCAAAAATCGAGTCTGGGTCTTTTTCTCTCCAAGACAAACGTCCTTCACTATCGCAACACGACGCCATCTCATAATCTCCAATAATAAACTTGGAAACTTTTATACTTTTGAAATCCCACGCTACATGTTTTTATGTGAAATGAAAATATATCTAGGAATTCAAGGCAAATCTGTTTCTGTAATTCGGCAAGGTTCAGCCTCAACAGAACCCTAAGGTTGGGTTTAAAGCCCTTATATGAGGATCCTTGGAAGGTTGGAAGGCCATATAAATTTTGTAAAGAAAATAAAACAGATTGGAGGTCTTTTAAGCCACAGAAGAGGAAAAAGGATGCGCATTTTAGGGAACCTATAAGTTAGTTTTTTAAAATAAGGTAATTTTAATGCATTTTTTCTAACCAACATTATATGTTCGAAATCTTGAATTATGAAGATCTAACATTAGTTTAAGATAATGTGACTTACATGGATGGACATGATTGGTTGTTGCAGGTTTGTTGCACATTCGGTTTGATGACAGGATCGCAGAGTGTTACATCCGCAATGTCCCCCTCACTTTCTAGTATACATCGCACAGACCTGACTTGAACTCCTGAAATGAAGGAACAGGAAAAGTCTCAGTCAGAGGCTTGTAAAACCCTGATTACGGTTTTTCAATAGATAGGCTGAAAGACAATCTCTTGAACAAGAAGAATAGTCTGAAAATGTAATAAAATCCTAGTTACTGAGAACTTTAGGGATAAAGTAGGGAAAAATAGCTTTCTTATCCCCTCCCCCCAACAAAGCGTAAAAATGGAAACTAGTCCCTAACTAGTTGGAATAGTTCTTATTAAGGCTGAAATGTTACTCTGCAGACATACAGAAGGTAAAAATATATTTGTAAAATTCGTCCGTTTAACATTTGGTCCACTGCCTAAAGAACTACACCTGTTAGTTCTAAACTTCTTGCAATTTTTACACAGTGAGGCTCTTAATTATTTCAGTGCTGAAACGTTTAAGATAAAGTATCTCGTTTTACTGATAAAAAAAATATATATAAATAGAATTAAAATTAAAACTTATCGTAGGAGGTATGATTGACAGAGTCCTTAATAATATGTCGACAGTGATAAAATGAAATTGGTAATCAAATTGTAATTTCTTTATTTAAAGTATTATCTTTATTTAAAACCCTACTTGTATAATATATGTATTTTGATATAAGTTGCTAATCCGATTCTTTGGGCAGTCCGTGAGAGAAAACTACTGCATCGATTTAATTCATTTTGGTCTTAAAAGAAAGATTTAAATCTATAGTATCTTATATC
The DNA here is from genome assembly GCA_907164885.2 of Dolomedes plantarius. Classification (NCBI taxonomy): domain Eukaryota; kingdom Metazoa; phylum Arthropoda; class Arachnida; order Araneae; family Dolomedidae; genus Dolomedes; species Dolomedes plantarius. The sequence goes on along the minus strand of OU015502.1, from coordinate 54,715,245 downwards.
AAATTTAGTTTTTGTTACCGCAATTTCTATTAATTAGTGATAATTTACAATTAAAAATTGCTTTCTGCGCATGCCCAGTGACATGTTTAAATCTGGTTTTAGATACTTAGCACGAGGCTGAAGAAACACATTAATTTGTTTCTGAGCATGCTCAGTGACATGTTTAAATCTGGCTTTAGATACTCAATAAGCACGAGGCCGCATAAACATGTTAATTTGTTTATTCCGAGGAATCTCTCTAGCTCTCTCTCTGCCATTCTTATTCTTAATTATGTTTGTGAGACATAGAATTAAACCAATCCGAAATTATTTATTTTGCGGTGTTGAGTAACCCTATTTATTTTTATTGGTTTCAATAGTAATTTTTGAAAGTGTATTTATATATTCTTAATATTTTGATTTTCAACATCTGGCAATGATGTGTTGAGTATAATTTGTGTATTAGTACATTTATTTACTATCTAACTGTCATGATTTGACGGGTACCAACTAGTTTATGTTGTAAAAACTTTACCAAAAGCAAACAATTTTGAGAAAAATTTCACAAATTATTTTGACAATACCTCCTCCACACGTCTGTGAACATTCCTCGAAGTCACCTGTCATCCAGATATAGGAATTAGGCGAAGACGTTTTGGCAGCTGTAGGAACTGTGTACTCATAAATGATACCCATATTCTTTTCTTGGTAAATAAGCTGCAAAAGAGATATTTGTATAGTATGAATTTGTTTACAACATTCTGCAGTCTTAAATTTCAATAATAAGCATTGGGTGGATATGAATTCGAAATACGTGTGTTCAACAGCATGATATAACTATAATTTTTGAATTTTTTCTCAACTTTTGTTTTGTATTTGCTTTCTTTTTCCCCAAGGCCATGAGGTAAAATATACACCAACTCAGCGGATGTTTTTTGATAATAATTTAATTTGTCAAGGCTGCTACATTTGTAATGTGATATGATTTAAAACTTCAAAAAGATATGAAGTAGTTTTGTTGCCAACCACTGTAATATAAATTTAAGGTAATAATAAGGAGGGAAATTCTGAAAGAATCACTTCAAATGTTTTTAAATTACTCCAACAGTTTTTTACTCGCCTAATTTAAAATACGGTGGGAACTCCTCTTAGACGATATTACACGAATCGATGAGAAATATTACTATAAATAAAGTAATTGTTATAGAAGAGGGTGATCCCCCAAAATAAATAAATAAATAAACAGGAAGTTAAGTTGATTAAGCAATAAAGTATAATTCATATTTTGTCAAGAGGAAATTTGCAACTGTATTTTCAAAAATTCAATCTTTAACAAAATAATATAAAATATTAATTAAAATAAAATTACTTAAAAATTGCGTAACGAATGCAAATTTACGGTAGAATCGAGATAAATTTGTCAGAATATTTAAAAAGGATTGTTGTAGAGGAATTTATAGCTATATTGTATAGTGTTATAGCGCGATTCTTCTGCATATTTCTCTACTTTAAACTCAGATTATTGAAATTTAATGACAATATCAGGTTTCATACGTAGGTTCGTATTTTTTTTTGTTGGGGGGAGGAGATGTAAATACAATTATGTGAATAAATAAATAAAACAAATTTTGTGGGGGAGGGAAGAATCGCCTTCTTACACGTCTCTTCCTCTGATAATACATATGATTTGATATTCATCCTTTATTCTTTTTTGAAAAATTCAAATAGGCTGTTGGTAAGTTGTACCTGATTCTGGCTGAACAACCACAGCCAAACTGCCACCAGCCGCATAGAATACTGAAAGTGCCAGGTTACATTATAGCTAGGTTCAGAAAATATACTTAACTTTGCAATGCCCACGGCTGTTTTACAACTCAACTCACCACTATGAAAATGGCCTCTGTGGTCGGTCCGACGGCTCGTAGGGTCTCTTGTCCCTGGCGTCTCCTTTCGTACTGGAAAGTTGTTCCGGCAAACGATAACTCCCTCGGATATTCTATTTTCCAGTTGCCGTTCAAGTAATATCTACCCTCCATATTTCTCACAGCTTTAGGCAGAAGTAAACAGATTGAAACAATTAGTAAGAAATAATTCACGGTCTATAATAAATCTAATACAAACATTGAAAATACTTTAGTTCCCACTATTTTCCTGATTCAACGCTTCAAGGAATTTTCTGTTTATCCGGGTGTCTTTTACATTATACAAAAATGTTCCTGGTAACGTTAACTCCCTCGAAAATTCTATTCACCAGTTACCTTTCAAGTAATATCCACCCTCCGAATATCTTACAGAGTTAGGCGGAAGTAGAAAGATTAAAACCATTAATTCAAAATTGTCTTAATTCACAAAATTGTTCCACAAAACGTTAATCCCCTTGGAAATTCTGTTTTCCAGTTTTTTTTCAAGTAATATACACCCTCCGCATATCTTACACAGTTAGACAGTAGAGAGATTAAAACCATTCATTCAAAATTGTCTTAATTCCCAAAATTGTCTCTTGAAACGGCAGTCCCTTCGAAATTTTTTTTTTCGGTTGCTTTTCAAGTAATGTCTACCCTTCGCTTATCTTGCAGATTTAGACAGAGGTAGACATATTAAGAACATTAATTCAAAATCATCTTAATTCACAGTCTTTCATGAATCTAAAACAAATATTTAAGATGCCTTGATTCCCAATATGCTTTTAATCCAACGTTTTAGTATTTTCAAGAACTTTTAAGCCCCTTTTAAGCATTTTTAAACATATTTTAAAAGGAGATGTGTTGCGGAAAAGAAAAATACATGAATTTATGCTTAAATTCCCCCTAAAAATTAAAAATGTTATTGTTTTAACATATAAAAATATTACTGTTATTGTATATTCGATATTCATTCTAATCTCAAACCCAATGTTGTCATTTTCTATTTTAATTTATTCACCCTGTTTTATATTCTGTTGCCTAGTAACACTGAGAGTTTGTTATCAAGATTTGGCAACACTGAGTAGAAAAGGAAGGAATTGTTTTACGATATGCTCCGTGGCGTTAGATGAGTAAATATTAATTTTTGCATACATTGAAACTTTTAACTAGATATGGAAATAAATATTGGATTGTATATCAGATTTATGTGTGAGTTGTCGCTAAGAACATAGCTCAGCACATGCATCTAAAAATCTAATTTTTATTTTATCTTTATTTCCAAATAAAAGGTAATTTCTATAAGTATGTGAACAAATGTTAGCTTTATCTGTGTTTTCCAATAACTTACTTTGTTTGGTGTAATAAAAAAATTTAACCCTCATTTTGCGTGAAAGTAGGCAGTAAAGAACATATAAAACATTAGACGTTGGATTTATGCAAAAGTGATCCTATAACAATAAAATCATGAATATTGAACCCATAAAAATACTCGGTTTGAGATTTTAAATGCGTGTTAAAGTGTTATTGATTAAAATAATCTTTTTTCTTCCTCTGTAATCGTCGCCAGGGCATTGGTGCGTGTTTTATTGGTAATTTTCGCAATATTGAAAAAAGGCAGAATCTCAAATCTGTCAACGTGATAACAACAGTCCCTTGGTGGTAGAAACAGATATTTTAACATACTATTGAATATTATGGTACTTCCGGTAAATGCGTTTCAAAACTTCAAAATCCGGTTGTTCAGTGGCTGCTCTGTATTAGCCCTACTGGATTCACTCTCCTCAATGTTAACCTATGGAGAAAAGGTCTCCTCGTAGGGAGCAATGCTGGCTCACGTATAGGGTGCTCCCATAATAAAGTAGCCAGTAAAACGCGGTGAATAACAAAAGGTGAATGTCCCATGACAAAGTATGGGGAGTATTTGTCTACTATTTACAGCTACATAAATACTGATAATCCAATAAAAATGGCATTCTCAGATAGCCTGAACTTTCCTGCACCTCGCAACTAGACCCATTCCCATAAATTTCATCCACCAAAGGAATTTAGAAGCGTTTAAAACACGCTATACAAGATATTTTACCCGAATAATTTAAATTAAAAAATATTATTTGCATTTAATAAAAAAAAGAAAATGCCCCAAGGTGTAAATTTTTTTCCCTATCATGGAGTACATTTTAAAAAAAATCTTCAAATTCAATTCGTCAATACTTGGACACATTTTCTCCAGTGCTTAACATTGAGGTGAGCGAATCCAATAGGGTTAGTACACAGCACCCTTAAAACTAACTTTCTGAACAAAAAAACCATCACCATCAACTAACTACGACCATTGTAATTTATTTCTGTTCTACTCGCCTCCTCTACCAAGCTGCCAAATACGTTATTTTCTCTCGTCCATAAACATGAGACATGGACCATAAACGCAAGTTGAAACTTTTAGGACGATATTTTGAAATGGCTGTGCTTTTAAACTATATTTTATCGATTCGGTGAATGGTGGATCTTGGAATCAAGAATGTCAATTGTCTGACTATTCACTTCCCACTAAAAGAATTTTGTATTTAATCGCAAAAGTATGCTATTTTCTTCATGAAATCTAAGATTTATCCTGGTTAAAACTTAATACCTTATCTTTAAAAATTAGATTGTACCACTTTAGTATTGCAACTTACCAAGAAAATTTTTCATCGGCTCAGTTTCCTGAATCATAATTGATGTAGCTCCTACAGGGATAATCAGTATATCGTTGTAACCTGTAATATGGAATATGCTGAGTTAAGATAATTTTATCTAACAAAACATTTTTACCCGGCATTTTCATAAGAAAATGTTGTATTACACGTCAGAATATTTAAACGTTGTTTTGCGACTTACAAAGCCTCTGATATGCATGTTCTTTTGAATAAGAGACATTCATTGTAACAAATATTTTAAAAATATAGAAAAATAAACTGAAGGAAACTAGGGTAGAAATTACCCATTAAGGAATCAGAGTTTAACTAAGCCGATTGCATGAATACTTTTTAAATAAGATTCATCAAAATTAAAGATGGTAAGAAATTTCAAGAACATTAAACTATCAATACTCGGGTAGAAAATACCCCGGCCCTATAGTTGACGGCTTATATGGTTTGGTTTGGAGTGCTACGGTCAACTTTTTGCTAAACGAGGGCTATTTAGACCTGAATCTACAGTTTAAAGACGATTCCGAACGGCTACAAGCATCCATGCCAACACAGGGACTCGAACCCACAGGATCTGAACCTAATGCCAGCGGGCCGCTCTTCTGGAAAGAACTTCCCCATGTAGACTACACATAGAGTGGGCCAGATGTAGCCTAATGGTATCGCGTCGGCTCTCGGTACTGAGGAAGCTCGCGTTGAATCCTGACAAGTTCCATTGGATGTTTTTGTGTCTAGCACGGATATGGGCCCTTTAAATCTGTAAACGGAAAAGTACTTCTCTGAGGTCAGTGGGTGAGGAAGGTACGATCCCCCCAGATTTCGCCCCGGGGGGTGCTCGGTTAAAATTGAGGTGGCACCAGGGATGGTGTTGGTTCACCTATACGATGCTCCCATTGAAAGCAACCAATGATTCACGCGGATTATGTGCGAATGTCATGGCTGACATTCGCACAACTACATACAGAGTTGGAATTGTGTAACTGAATCGTGCCTTTCTGGTTCAACAAAGATTAAACATGAAACTTATGTAAAATACCTATATTAAAAACTCTAAATTTCCGTATTTTTCGGATCATAAGACGCACCGGACGATTAGACATACCAAAAATTTATAGGAGGATTTTGAGAAGAGAATATTTTGTATTTTGTTAGGTATATATTGCCACATTCCGAACGTAACTGCAAGCAGCAGCACGGCCAAATGGTTAATGCGCTGGACTGCTAACCAACAGGTCGTCGGTTTGAATCCAGTCAGTAACTTCTGGTTTTACTTTCATTCTAATTTATGTTAACTTTCTCAAAATTTCGAGAAAGTTCCTGTGTATGGTAATTTGTTTTGCTAATTTACCTTATTTCTGGAAAGTTCTTAAGTTGTATATAAGAGACTTTCCTCAGGCTGAGGACAGTTCATTACTGAGATTGCTTCCTGCTCGCATCCTGCTAATAAACGTATTTTCCCGTAACAGCGTGTTTGTTTATTCGGTATCTTACACTTCTAAGTGACATAATTTCGTGGAGGCGCTGGGTAGATCATTCATTCTGGAAGAAATTTGACGAAGCCACCGACTTTAACATCTCCCTCCAGAATACGGACCATGCGAGAAAATTCGATTGAATAAGATGGCGAACGATGATGTAGAACCCCAGCCTGTTTTGTTCGCTCCATCCCTTGTGAGGGAACCCAGAAAGGCCACCATCTTCAGAGACGAACCCGGACAGGATCCAAAGAGGTGGCTGAAGGAATACCAAGAGTATCAAGTTTTAATCAATGGGACTTAGTCTCGCAAATATATATTTTTTCTTAGAGGGAACTGCCAGAAAATGGTTTAAAAATAATGAACACCAGCTAACATCGTGGGACATTTTTGAATTAGAACTAAAGAAAACTTTCAGCGACACCCAAATGTACGTAAGGCGAGCCAAGGACAGCCTGAATTCACGTGCTCCACAAAAATCAGGGTAATCAAACCAATCTTACATACAAGATGTTTTAGGACTGTGTCACAAAATAGACCCGGACGTCCGAAGATGATAAAGTGTCACATCTGATGAAAGGAATTGCAGAAGATGTGTACCAATCATTAATGACGAAAGAATTTGAGACGGCATCTTATTTTATTAAATGGTGCCAGAACATTGAAGAGATGCAGCAAGGCGAGTAGGCTTCCAGAGACGTTCTCGTCTACCTAACGTCATTCGAGTAGCCTCCGTTGATGAGGACGATTTAACGTCCTTAATTTGAAAAATCGTTCGGTAGGAAATGAAAAAAGTAATTGTGCCACAAATAGAGGAACCACAATCGGGCATGCAGTCCATTGAAGCGATTGTTCGAGAGGAGGTGGAAAGAGCTCTCAATTCTATCCCCAGTAACAGGTTTAACCCTCTCAGGGGCAACAACCTTTACCGTTTGCAGGGTGCAGAATTTGTCCCCATTGTTTTTAATCTAAAGAATATTGAAAAATTTTCCATTTAAAGGTTCCAAAATGTTTTTACTTCTTTAAACTGGTAACAGATGGCAGTACTAGCCTTTTTTATGCTCATTTAACTGGAATACATTGAATGCAAGGGGAAAAAGACGATAATTAGGCGTTTGCACTGTGCAAACGTCGCCCTTCAAAGAGTTAAAAAAAACTTATTCAAGACAGAAATGCCGGATCCAGACAAGATACAGTGAATTGGAGCCTATACAGGAACAGCTTCCTAGAAAAACTGACCTCTGGCGTACTACAGACAATCGACCAGTCTGTTTCAATGTGGCCGTCCCGGGCACGTCGTACGCTATTGCCGAGACCGAAGAGCTATCTTTGATGCCCATCGCCATAATTACGGACGAGGAGCTTCCTCATACTCTGACGACATCCGCATCGCCGAAGAGACCAGCCGACCAATCGACAGATCCCCATCGCCTAATCCAACCCGAGGACGTTCGCTGACAAGCCGCTATAGATCTCTTCGCCATACCGAAGATCCAGTCAGTCAACAGGTCACCGAAATGGGGAAAACTGAACCACGCGACCTTTGATGGAGGTCAGGTCAATACTTCTCAAAATCCTCCCGCTGCTGCTATGCCTGAAAACTACGTTGATATCGTTATCGACGATCAGCCGGTACGATCCGGTACGGACTCTGGAGCTTCTTTTTCCGTTATCTCAGAAAGATATCGACACCAGAGAAAAAAAGTTCTGTTTGGCTGTTCAAAGAATGTTGTTTTAAAAGTCGCAGATGGTAGCTATGTAAAGCCGATAGGAACAAGCATTCTTCGAGTTGAAATGCAGGACCGAATTTAGCGTTTCGAATTCATAGTTATGCCGACATGCAGCCAGGATGTCATCCTGGCTGCATGTCAAACACCTTCCTAAAGGTATTTGTATAGGTCATGCTGAATTACAAGGCAATGATACCTTTCTGTATCATTGCTTTGACAGCATCATTGGGCTTTAAGGTTCCAAGAATACGATATCTCCATTATTTACATAAGTGGAAAGAAATGACTAGACGCCGATAGTCTTTCTAGAAATCCCCTTAATAATGACAACATTCAGGGGATATCAGTGCCCTCACGTCAATCGACCTAGGGATGGAACAACGCAAGGATGCTGAAACGTCTTCAATAATTCAATCCTTCGAAAGTCTGCAAAAGCCTTGCAAATTAGATTTTGAGATAGTTGATGGGATCTTGTGCAAGAGAAATTTCGATCCTGCAGGAAAAAGGGGGCTTCCAGTTATAACCGAAGCATTTACGAAAAGACCTACTTCGGCATTTTCACGACGCGCTAAGAGTCGTTCACTTGGGATTTGCGAGGAACTTTGATAGATTACGGAAGAGATTTCATTGGCCTGGCCTGTATCGAAACGTACGCCTTTATGTTTTGCATTGTAAAGAATGTCAAAGGAAGAAATCTGTCCCACAGAAACGACTCGGTCAACTAATGCCAATACCACCAGCGGAAGCACCTTTTCATCGTGTCGGTATAAATCTTATAAGACGTTTTCCTAAATCTCTAGGGGAAAACAAATGGATAAATAATTGTATTCTCCAACTATTTGATTCACTATGTCATTACAAAAGCTCTACCGTCTGCTGCAGCACCCGAAGTCGCAAAGTTTATTATTGAGGAAATGATTTTGAAATATGGAGCACGGAGGACTATAATCACCGACAGAGGACAAGTCTTTCAATCCAGGCTAATATCCGAACTTAACAGACTCTGCAATGTTGACCACCGATTGACGGGGTCGTACAACTCTCAAACTAATGGTCTGACTGAGAGGTTCAATATGACGTTAGCAAACATGTTGTCAATGTACGTTGATGTCGAACAGAAAAATTGAGACGAAATACTGCCATTCGTGACGTATGCTTACAATACTGTAAGACAAGACAGAAAACCTTTTTAATATCTTGCATGGCCGCGAGTCTGAAACAACCCTAGATACTATGTTTCCATATAGTCCTTACGGGACAGAACAGGATTATCTTGATCGAATAATCAACCAAACTGAAGAATCCAGGAAGCTAGCTGGTGTACGAACTCTGGAAGCTCAACAGAAAGATCGTCGGATTTATGACGCCAAACATCGAGCAGTAAAGTATAGACCAGGAGATTTAGTTTGGATTTTTACGCCAGTTTGCAAGTTTGGCCTATCGGAAAAGCTCCTCAAATGGTTTTACGGCCCTTATCAAGTGTTAAGCCAATTATCTGACGTTACCTCTGAAGTTCAAGATTTCGACCGATCTTCAAAAAGACGAAAATCTAGAAATGTCTTCCATGCGGTTCGAATGAAACCCTACTACGACCCGGACACCCAAGAAATTGTTGTGAGGGACACAACACACGATAAAGACGAATCGCCTGGAAACAAGCATTCCGAGCAAGATTCGAATTCTCCTAAGAAACGGTGGGCAGAGTATACTGGGCCGATAACTCGTTCCAGAACGAAAGCCGCAGTTTAACAGCGAGGCGCAGTTTTTTTAATTGAGGGGTAATGCCACATTCTAAAGATAACTGAAATTAGCAGCACGGCTAAAAGGTTAAAGCACTGGACTGCTGACCGACAGGTCGTCGGTTCGAAACCAGTTAGTAACTTCTGGTTTTACTTTCATTCTAATTTATGTTACCTTTCTCAAAATTTCGAGAGAGTTCCTGTTTATGTTACTTTACCATATGTTAATTTGTTTTACTAATTTACCTTATTTCTAGAAATTTCTCAAGTTGTATATAAGAAGCTTCTCTCAGGCTAAGGGCAATTCATTAGTGTGATTGCTTCCTGCTCGCATCTTGCTAATAAACTTCTTTCACCGCAATAGCGTGTTGGTTTATTCATTATATCTCACACTTCTACGTGACAATATTTTTAATTTCTTACTTAATAAAGATAAAAAGTATACATAAAAATATAATAAATAATCTATATAAAATATAAAGTATATATATATTTACATATATACATATACATATATATATATATATATATATATATAGCATATATATATATATATATATATATATATATATATATATATATATATATATATATATATATTATATATATATATATACATTGCTGGCCACCCAAATTGCAACACCAAGAAATACAAGAGATATCACAACAAAATTTATTTTGTAGATAATCTGGGTCAATCGTAGAGCAACCATGGACCACATGTTTTCTATCGGCGAAAGATCCGGAGAGCGAGGCGGCCAGGGAAGCAATTCAATCTGGCGATTGACGAAGAACCGTTGGACAATGCGTGCCACGTGTGGTCGCGCATTATCCTGTTGAAATATGGCTGTGGGCAAGCCCTGAAGGTAAGGAAGGACAAATGGCTCCAACATCTCGGAGATGTAGCGCTGGCTGTTTAAAGTACCGTCAATGCGTACTAGAGGTGTGCGAGAGTGATATCCAATACCGCCCCATACCATAATACCCGGTGCAGGACCAGTGTGGCGGTGCATAACGCAGCTGTTCAGCATCCTCTCTTCACGGTGTCTCCAGACTCGAATGCGACCATCGTGGTGTTGCAGACAGAAGCGTGACTCGTCAGTAAAGACAATTTCATTCCATTCTGCCGTCCACATCCTTCTGTCATCGCACCATTGGCGGCGGAGACGTCTGTGGTTCTGCGTCAAGGGTAGACAAAGCAATGGACGTCTTGCGGACAGACCACTCTGCTGTAAACGGCGTCGAATGGTACGCGCAGACACTGGATGATGCGTTACAGACTGCATGTGCTGTGCTATGGTTCGTGATGTGACTGAGCGATCCGTCACTGCCATGCGCACAATTTGCCTGTCATCACGTGAAGTGGTGCGCTGAGGTGGATGCGATCAAACACGCCGGTCCGTCGTACCCTCCTGCATCCAACGATCAGATATCCGCATTACAGTTGTTTGGTTTCGTCAAACACGACTACCGATTTCCCTGAAAGATAATCCACAATCTCGGTAGGCTACTATCCTTCCTCTGTCGAACTCGGATACTTGATCAAAAGATGATCGCTGTTTTCGACGAGGCATAATTGATCGTTTTTTGAAAAAACCACAAGAAAAACACAATTGCTGAACTTGAAATCGTCGAAATCTCCAAACCTTAAATAGCGCTTTGAAGTGGCGTCACAGATGCGCGTGATGTGCGTCTGCGCTGAAATTCTAATCATTTGCATATCTCACCTCCGCTAATGCATGTTGTAAATTTCATGTTATTTACATGTTTCCTTCAGGGTGTTGCATTTACAGTGGCCAGCAGTGTATATACATATATATTATATAACATACAAAACCCAAAAACCTTAACTAATTTCTAAATTCTTTTAAAATCCCTAAGGCGTAACGCGTTGAAATTAATTGCGCAGTTCGGTTTAAGAACAAAGGATTTGAGCATAACTTAAAAACTAAAATAGGTAATCAACATATCATCCCTTTAAACTCCCAATCTCGCGGGCGCCAAACCTTATATAATGGCCATGGGACTCGATCCCAGAGTACTATCCTGGGGCCCTTTGTCCAATCAATGCAAGAGGTGTAATCAATTTATGCAATCAATTCATGTGACTATAACCTCAGGATGTTTTAAAAGACCCACCAAGGTCTTTAGCCGGTGATTCCCTTCCTGTCGTCATGCTAGTGAAGTTGAATCTGTTTCTGCGCGTTATATCATGCAGTATCCATGTCAACTTAGCGATGAACCGCGCTCGTCCCCCCAATAAAGAAATTTAGCTGGTAAAGATGAGGACTATGTTTTCCTTGAGTGATCACTTTCTCCACTCCGGCCATGTCTCCGTTTCGTGAGATGATTCTCTGTATCGCTCCATCGCTTGTGGCATTCCCCCTCGTGTGACTGCAATGTTCCGGAATCCGTGGTGTGTGGGGGATATTACATATATATATATATATATATATATATATATTTATTTTATTTTAATGTTATCTTCGTACTATACGACGCAACCCAATTTTACTCAATTTTTTTATGTAAAAATGGTCCGAAAAATACAGTATTTCAAAGAATAACAAAATGCTGCCGTTGACGAAAGGCGAACTGAGTTATGGCAGCAATGCTTCGAACCAACTACAATGCTGTACTACATTACAACTCAGGAGCGTGAGCAAATAAAAACGATCAAGGTTTATCAAGGATTTCTCAGTCACTTACCAAATCCCAAATCATCCTCGTCAAACACGCCCTGGACTAGACTGCAATTACTTCCATTGCCCCCGCAGACCTTGCACTGATCCTCCTGCTTCGTTGACCCCAAAACATTGTCACATCCGACAGGCTAAGGGATAAAAATAATATTCGAAATTGAAATAGCAAGTAGCTCAAAATTTGCCCCCATATCCTATTAAGGCTACTGTGTACTAACCCAACTGGATTCGCTCACCTCAATGTTAACATATAGAGAAAATGTGTTCAAGGATTTTGTTAATTGTACTCCGTAATAGAAAAAGAAATTTTACACCTTGGGGCATGTAAAAAAAATGCAAATAACATTTTTAAAATTGAATTATTCAGGGGGAAAATCTGGTATAGTGTGTTTTAAACGCTCCTAAATTCCTTTGGTAGAGGAAATTTATGAAATGAATTCTATTGTAAGGTGCAGAAAAGTTCAGGTTATTTGAAAATACCATTTTTTTGGATTATCAGCATTTATGTAGCAGTAAATAGTTGACACATTTTCTCCATAGGTCATCATTGAGGTAAGCGAATGCAATAGGGTTAGTACACAACAACTTTAAAGTATGTTCAAATTCGTATCCATTTAGAGCCTACCCTCGATCGTATTCAGGCACGCACCACCTAGAGAAATGCCTAGCATCGAAAATATTCAGGCAGTGCTTTGCTATAAAGCTGGCGGCTGTGAATTTAAATAGTCTCACAAGCTCAATGATTTTCATGCAATACCTATTAAAAAATACATTGGCTTTTCGTTCTGTAATATTTTTTCAAACCAAGCGTGAGACCTAAAGACTTATAACGCAAAGGGCAAATTTTTGTGACGTACTTCATATTCTATTTAAGAAAATTCTTATCAGTTTTGAAAGATAGAAAGAACGTATGCGAATATATAGCTGTGTACAGTTTGCTTATAAATATTTTACAAAGCTGAAGGGTAATTAAAACCAGTTTTTACTATATCAGAACTAATTATTACTTCTGTATAGTTTCCATATTTTTTCAGACAGGTTTTCTTTTGCCAAAGAAAATGTATCTCAAGGAGTTAAAAATATATTAAATGATCTAATCAAGCAAAACGTAATCCCTAAAAGGAAATTTCCTGGACAGTTCTTTTCTACGACAAAATAAATATTTCTTTAGGCTTCTTGCAAAATTTTATGCTGGTTGTGTTACCATAACAGCCATCTTCATGAGGTCTATTAAAAACCCTTTCAAGTTAAGGTAACTGGAAGTGACATTTTACTATGTTGGGATTGTTGGTTTGATTGACACTAGTTCGTTTCACCTCACAGGAAAAGAACGGCTCCAAATGATAGTACATCAGTTGAGGTTCAGTATTCATTTATATGACTTACTGCGGATAATGCAGAACGAGACGCAAAACGTGATATTCATACACAAATATAAGTTTAAATGCTAAACTACATAAATTGCTCACATTTAAGTAATAGTAAAATGAAATATAAGGTGCATTTTCGGTGAACTTTAGGCCCGAGGTAACCTAGTGGGCTTTTGGAGCTGAGAGTGCTCGGATCGATTCCCGGCAAGCGCCATTAAATACCTACGTATCTACATCAGATATGGGCACGTTAAATTCATTGACCCAGAAAGTCGTCCCACTATGAGGACAGAGAGGGTTAGAGAGGGTACGATCTCCCCCAGATGTCATCTCTGGGGGTGCACGGTCAAAATTGAGGTGGTTCCTGGCTTAATCGGACTCCGATCCTTGTGGTGCCCATATAAACCGGAGCCTTACCACTCAGACTTCTAGCCTATATGGACATGGTCTAGAATACTTCCAGGCCAGGGGACATTAGAAACAACAACATGAACCATGAAAAATTCGTTCTACTGTAAAACATTTCAAGATGGAAATCATACGCGTTTTTTTATGAGATTGTGCTACTACTCTGAACGCATTTGGAGCACTTCGTTTGTACTCCAAATCATGAATACACTTGGTTATATCTGTTTTAGATTGTATTGACTACAATTTGATAGTCACCAGTAAAGGTTTTCAGAAATTCCATTCAAGAAATTTTGAGAATCGCAATGCACTCGTCAAATTTGCTTAGCTTAAAATTCATGATGAGAGCAAAACCTAGGTTCGAGGATGCTGGGATCGTCTAAGATGTCTATTTTCGGATAAAAATCTGTTACTAGAGTGTACCTCAGGCAGTTTTATCTTACCATTAAAATATATATGGCGAGAAACCGTACATACCATGCATTGACCATTCACACAAATGTCCAAGGATCCATCATTTCGGCATTTTGTTCCGTCAATGACCTTGGTATCAATCTTTTTGTAGAAGTCTGCTCCTTTGGCTGAACAAAACAGCTCACACGGACTTTTTGCTATAATAAAGAGGAAAAAAGGTTTTACTCATATAGAGCACTATCTCTACAAATTTTGCTGTTTAAATAAACTGCAATTCCTGTTTAGAATTATAGTTTTATTTTTCTCTGAGGGAAACATCAAACTTGGAAAAATACTTAGTAATAACGTAAACCCGACGATAATGTTAAATTATCAATGCCAATAAGCTAATGGTAAATTTAAACGGCCAAAACTCAACAAAAAAAGAGGCCCCTGAGAAGTGACTTGCTGGTTGCTGATTACCAACACAACGGAGAAAAACTTTTGCTGTGGGTCAGACAAATGTTCAAAATTAATGTCACAACAAACAGTAATGATTAGTAAATTAAAAAAAGCGTTAAAAAGAAACCTGACTGCATTTCTTTAATGACAATTTGATGTGTCAGTACTGGATGGTTGATTTCGAAAATTATAAGGTTAGAAGCTTTCTGAAACTCTTTGAAGCTTAGTAAGATTTATAAATATAATCAAACTTAATACTGTCTGCAATTAATTTCCCTCTATACGCGACACAGGATATCTGACGTAACTTCATTTTTTTCTGGGGGGGGGGGGGCGACGATTATCATTTACAGCAGCTTATCCAAACTGGCTGAGAGTGGTGGTAGAAACATTCGATCTTTCAAAGACAACGGCTTAAGGTTGGAAAAACATAATAGCCACACTACAGGCGTTTCTCAACCAATAAACATCCCTAAAAATGGATTTGAAATTATGCGAAGTATTGCGCCATCCAGTGTTGCCATTCAAATTGCCTGAGCAAAAATTAAATGACTTTCATTATATTATGACCTTTTGCTCGTCTTTGGAGTCATGCCCTACTCTCTTGCAAAGCTGCGTATCCCTTTCAGAAACACCCTAATTTGAGGCATTTGCATTCATAATTCATTTGAAATAATTTATTTGTATTCATAATTCAGGCATTTGATTCAATGGCCTGAATGGCTGAGTAAGAGAATTTTATGTCTTTCGTACCACTCAGTTTTGATTCTTAGCTAAATGTCAGTGAGTAACTGTAATTTTTCTTATTAATATGTAAATCCAAATAAATTAGAGAGCAAACATTTGGAATTTTATGTTTTTAGTATCCCTTAGTTTTGATTCTTAGCCAAAGATCAGTCAGTTACTGAAATTTTTTATTATTGATATGTAAATCCAAATGAATAAAAGAGCAAACATTTCGAATTTAAACCGTTCACGTGGTGTAGTGGGTAGCGTTCTGAGCTGCCATGCCGTTGGCTTGGGTTCAAATCCCAAATAAGGGTCGTTTCCGTGCCGTCGTCCTCATAATCTGCGTTTACATGGACAACAAAAATACCCGGGATTTACCCGCTAACAGGGAAATCCTTTGAAGTCCGTTTACACGGGACAACATTTTCGTCCTTCTATTACCCGCCTTACCGGATGTAAAGGCCATCACATGATTCGGCGGAAGTGATCATCATACACCATCATTCGTTGTGTATTTATTATTTAAATGCAGCACATGCCAGTCGCTGGTGATAATCATGGAACGTTTACGATTTTTTCTGTTGTTTTTAAAAATAAATTTAGAAAATATATTGGAAAAAAGGAATATAAGAACTAGAAGATTGATACGGATATTAGATATAATCGTACGATCTGTGGCTTCATCGCTAAATTTAGTTTTTCCACAACGAAGAATGTGGGCAAAATTACGAAGCTCTATTTGGTGGGAAGAAATTGTTTTAAATTCCTGGAGTAATAAAGACTGGAAAGAAAATTTTCCAATCGATAGGTACATTTTTTAAATTATAAGATTAATTGTAAGATACTTATTGTTTTAATAAATCCTTTTATAAAATCAAAATGCAATTTTGATTTCAATTTTGTTTCAGTAATTTTTAGTCATGTATAAATAAAAAAATCATAAATAGATATAAATTAATTTTTATCTGTGAATTCTAAAATAATTAATTTATAACTACAAGATAAAAGGAACTTTTTATATACCATGTTTTTAAATTTTCTGTTGAATCATATAAACTTGACAATTCTATGTATTAATAAATACTTTAAAAAAATTTTTTTGATGAATTATTCCATCAACTTGAAAGAAAATAAAGTTAATTGGAAGTTAACTTGCATTTAACTTTTCGTTCCCGTTCCGCCCAATAGATAGCTGCATCAGTCAACAAAACAAAATTAAATGAAAATTAATTTAATTCTGCTTAAAGATGACTAAAAGTATTTAAAAAATGCATTGTCATCGTGTTACCAGTCTATCATCGTAGTACCACTCTATTTATAATGTAATTGGGGATGGGTTTTTTTAAAAACTAGATGTGGCAGATCAAGAAACAAATGAAATCCTCCGGAAAAAAATAGGCACTTTTTTTACTGTTTTCTTGAAAATTATGCTATCGTTAAGGGGTTCCAGATTCCTCCATTGATCATTTGGCTGCATTTTCATGGATTCGCAGTTGTTCAAATCCGCCATGTTTGTTTACTACTAACTTCCTGCTTCGAAATGCATCATGGGTAATTAGCGGGTTTTATCTTAGTTCGAAGCAGGGTGGGAATTCCACCCTGCATTTTTCCCTATCGTAGGGAAGAGGAGTGAAAAAGCAAGAAACAACCCTGCTTTGACCCGGGTTTTTGGCACATGTAAACGGCACTATAGGGAGAAATGCTAGCTCACCTATAGGGTGCTCCCATAATAAAGTAGCCTGTAAATTTCAATGAATAATAAAAGGCGAATGTCTTACAAAGTGCCTCCACATTAGATTTTTTAAAATAAATTTGGAATTTTGTGTCTTTAGTATCCCTTAGTTTTGATTCTTAGCCAAAGGTCAGTAAGTTACTATTATTTTCCGTATTGATAGGTAAATCCAGATGAATTAAGTAGCAAACATATGGAAAATGATTCATGGGGAGTGGTCACTTTTAAATACCTTTAAAACTATCTTTTTTAGACCTACAGGGTCTGTCCAGAAAGTAATGAGACTGATTCCATTAAATTAGTTTATTTGAAGATAATTTTACAGGCACTTAACCTTTAGCTTACGGGGTTCATTTTTCCGAATCTCTCTTTAGAACGAAAAATTCCATACCCCCTTAGTAAGAACGGCCATTCAGGGGTTATATATATATATATATATATATATATATAATCTTTCTCTCTCTCTCTCTCTCTCTCTCTCTCTACCTATATATATATATATATATATATATATATATACTAGCTTTATTGCCCGGCTTTACGCGGGTAGATATATAGATATAAAATTTTTCATGCATTCCAGCAAAAAAATACTGGGATGCACCCCCGCTCTTCATGTTCATCTGGCCAGACAGAATGCGCTTAGCGCGTTTCTACTGAAATGATATACAAACAATTAGAAAGAAAGAAACTTTGAGCGTGCGGACCTTCGCCTGATTTTATTGAGAATTAATAACACCGTGTTGCGTGATTCGCACGTTTGGATTGAATAAGTTTACGGTTTAATTATATTTGTTAGATACTGTTTAATTAGGTTTAATTAGATTTGTTTCATCCACTGTTTAATTAGAAATAAGTTTTATAATTTTCATTTGCCTTTATTATTTACTAGCTGCCCGTCCCGACTTTGTCCGGGTTCAACAATTATCTATCTTAAGTAGATATTAGGTAGGTATACTTTATTTTAAAACTTCATGGTATACCACATTTTTCGTTTTTCTGAGGTTTTAAAATAAATTGATTCTCCGCATTTTCTGACCTAGAGAGATCAACATATAATAAATTGTCCATGAGTAAAGCAATCTTCCCGTAAGTCAAATCCAATATATTTGTATGTTTGATCTTGGGATTTGTTGATGGTGATGGCAAAAGAAATTTTTATTGGAAACTGTAACGTCAGGCACTGAATCGTGTTCGGGGCCACCCGCATGCCGATTTTGGTAAGATTCGGAACCATAGTCTCGCTGTCAGCGAGGACAGCCGCGGAAGCTGTCGAAGTAAGCAACTTTTAGGGGCAAAATCATTAAAACATTAATTTAAAAAACTCCAGGGCCCTATTTTGAAAAAATAATTCTCCAATGTTTTAATCTGAACTATCAACTATATCTATACAAAATTTCAGCTCAATTAAAGCAATACTTTTTCACTTATAAAGGAACAAACACAGGCCTATTCGAAATAATCAATAAATTTCACAGTTTCAATGAAACACACTGATTTTTTAATAAAGTTCAATAATTCAGGTTCGATTTACGCAAATTGTGCATAAAATTGTACATAAATTCAAGAACATAAAGTTTATAAGTTAAATAAAGTTCTGTAATATTATACCAATAAATTTCCAGTTGATAGCCAACAAATTGTAACTCTTTTTTTACCTTAAATGTCCAATAAAAAGAGTAGTTCCAAATGTAATTTTCTTCAATAAAACCTTAAATGTTCAAAAATCCTTTTTGTATTTATCAATACCTCCTCCACTTGAATCTTTAAAATATTAAATGTTTTACTGATAATAAATGAAAATGTAGTTTGATGTGTTACTTGACTATGGTTGACAAAGAAAATTCAAATGTTAAATGTTTTCCTGACAATAAATGAAAATATTGTTTCATGTGTTGCTATGGTTACTTGACTATGGTTGACAAAGGAAAAGTTGTAAAGGTGATTACATTTAGGCCCATAATTTTCTTTCTACTGATCAGATATACATAATATATAGCATAGGTCCATCTGGAATAATGTACCTTTCAAATGCAGAGGCTGTTCGCACATTTTTTAGACGATTTTGGTAATAAAAAATAGTTTGCTGCAAAAGAAATAATTGCAATTGTACTATGTTTTTTAAAGTCACAATTATCGTTTGCGGCTTGAAAGTTTTGTTTTTATTCAAAATGGCGTTTTTAACAAAGCAGTGGTTCGAAGGCTACATTTATGCTCTTTCCGAAGAGAAATATGCATACTCGTTATCCAAAAACGATTTGAGAGTCATGGTTTTGTGATATCTAAAGCGTCGATAGGTAATATCGTCAGCAAGAAAGGAAAAAAACGTCAAATTGGAGCCTCAAGTGGGACAAAAATTCCAAACAAGTATCCAAGGAAAAAAAGAACATCTTCGACTATTGCAAAGGTACGTTGTTTAATGTTAAAAGAAAATCCCCCTAGTCAAAGGACAGTTGCAAAATCATTAAAATTCTCGGTGTCCACTGTAAACAAAATGATAAACGTTGATTTAAATCTTAAGAAAGCGAAAAAACGCAATGTGCATCGTCTTCTTCCAAATCATATCGCTGAACGCAGGACACGCTGCAGAATTCTATATGAGAAACACTTATCCAAAGAAAAATGGAAAACAATTGTCACAATAGATGAATCATGGGTGTATTTAAATGATTGCAACAAAAAAAGAGCCATTTATTATCATAAAAGGGGAGAAAAAAATTTAAGTACATGGTTCAAAGAATCGAAAGAAAGTTTTTCTAAGGGATTTATGATTGTTGCTGGTTTTTCTCATAATAGCAAGTTAAAAATAAAGAGAGTGGAAAAAAATGTCAAGATTAACTCCAAATACTATCAGGAACATATTTTATCGCCAATTTTTCTGAATGAAATACCATCGCTTTACCCACAGTGCCATCAATCTGTGAGACTCCATCAGGACAAAGCTAGCAGTCACGGCTAGCAGTTACTGGTATCAAGGCATTACCCTTCACTGATATCCCTACTAAATCTCCCGATGTATCACCTATGGATATTTGTGTTTTCGGACTTTTAAAAATCTGCATTATCCAAACGTCGTCCCAAAACCCTGACAGGAGTCATGAAAGCTGTTCAGGAGGAATGGGATAGAATACCTCTTCTGACACTTCAAAAGGCATTATTATCCTGGAAATTACGGTGTCGAAAGATAGTTCAGAATAAGGGAT
Organism: Dolomedes plantarius; assembly: GCA_907164885.2. NCBI lineage: Eukaryota > Metazoa > Arthropoda > Arachnida > Araneae > Dolomedidae > Dolomedes > Dolomedes plantarius. Next base: position 54,694,732 of record OU015502.1, on the reverse strand, counting down.
GTCAAATAGAACATTTTAAATACAAGAATTTTCTGTAATTTAGTTTTGTGAATACAATATACATCGTCTAAAAAATGTGTTTACAGCCTCTGTAGTGAAAGAATTTTTTAAATAGGTGCAGTGGTTCCAGAGATTACCCTCCACATACAAAATCCGCTCTCTCTCTTTATATATTAGTATAGATTTTTCCCTTAAAAACGCACTATTTTCCATATCACCCAAGAGGAAAGTGCAAGATGCGTTATCCCCTTTATTTAATCAAAGCAAGGTGGGATTCGCCATGAAGCCTATTTTCCTTAAGCTAGTATGTTTTTAAATAAATGTTTTGAATCAGATGTATTACCTGTGAGTAATGTTCTCAAAGGCTCGGGTGGTTCTTGAATTACAGGAAATTGTACTTTCCCATTACTGCAACACATTCCTGGTGATTCTGTAGACCACTTTTTAGCACCACAGCTGTCACATATTTTCGACATTGATCCAATACTTACTTCATTAGCAGATGTATAACTACATTCTGGATTACAATGAAATACACCTAAACTCCACTGGTCAGCATTCATGGCACGATATCTACTTTGAGCATGTCTTGTTCTATCAACGTGAAGTCGTAGATTACGTTGCGCTTCGTTTTCTTGTTGCCTTCGCGCAGCTTGTCTTTCAGCAATACCTTGAAGCCTTCGATTGCGTTCTTCTTCTGTTTCGACTGATCTTCAAGCAGCTTGTGTTTCAGCAATACCTTGAAGCCTTCGATTGCGCTCTTCTTCTGTTTCGACTGCTCTTACTGCTCTTTGCGCTTGTTTCCTTTTCGCATCAGAAGACTTTCCAAACGAAGCACGTTTCTTTGGTGGCATTTCTAGTTTTTCTCCTTTATTTTAATTAAAGATAAACATCCAGATGCATTTAATCCTTTATACTTTTTAAGAACGTCATCCGTTTAAAAATCCGTTAAAAAAGTCGTCTGCATCACTTTCTGCATGAAACCGAATGTGACGTCATATGAGCATCCAAACGATATGTGCAATCAAAATTATCTGCAGATTTCACAAAGCAGAGCCAGGAAAGTTGTGTTTATCTGAGGAGACAGGGCAAAAGGTCATTCCCAACCCTCTTCCTCCCGCGCATTGGAATTTGACCCCCCCGTCACCCCCTAACCAACCCTTTTAACGAAGCTGGCTGGGGCTGGAAGCTGGAAGGGGCTGTAGCACCTCTTAGGAGCACAAAAATTCTTAAAAATTAATTTAAAAAAAACTAACTGAGCCCCAAATTTCGTTTTTGCGGCGTTCAGTTTCTCGGGTCCTAAACATTAACTGTGCCGAATTTGGTCCCGGTGGGTGAAACACTCTATGATTCTATAGTGAACAAACAAACAGACGAGCTCTTTTATATATATATATATATATATATATATATATATATATATATATATATATATATATATATATATATATATACCGGGTGGCCATAATTAAACTGACAGTGCTCACAGTGTTCTGTAGCGCGATCTATTTGCGAGAATGACGCCACATTTTGTAGGAAGATTAAACAAGACGGGGGACGAAGGATTCCGCGAAAAAATAAATCAGTTCCAAAAGTCACCGCTAGGGGAATATTTGGCGCTGTGTAATAGAAAATAGAGTGTTAACAAATGCAAATTAATACGGAATAAAATTACCTTTCATTATGCACATTTTCTTATTTAGTTCAAGTGCAATATGGCAACACTTTTAAAAAAGCGTAAAATCTACATAAACATCGATAAAGTCTCGTGATCTGCAATATCACGTACGCTGAGCAGAAGAAGAAATTCTTTATTCCAATTTCACGTTACATCCATTGGCACAGTGCCAGCTGCTTCGGTTTTAAAAGGCAATGTGTTACGTTTCGAATCAATCGGATTGAAAGTTTATGTGCAATGTCTCCTTCTTTAGTCGAGTGTGCGTTACTGGTCAAATTATTTTACCTCAACCAGTGCAACGCGTCAGCCGCTCTTCGTGCTTTTAGAACGCACAAAAAAATGCGTAAAGGGAACGGTCCTGTGTCAGTTAATGGGCTAAAAGCAATGGTTGCGACGTTTGAGAAAACAGGTTCTCTGAAGGTTCAGTCAGGCAGAGGACGAAAACCTGTACCACAGGATACAATCGAAGCAGTTGCCACGGCGATTGTCGACAGAGGACCAGACAATATTGCTGCGACCTCTAGCGCTCGTGGATTAGCTCGGAATATGGATATGCCTTACAGTACGGTATGGAAAATCTTACGAAAGATTATCAACTTCTATCCGTACAAGATCAGCCGTGTACAGGAGTTACTGTACCCCGACCATGATAAGCGATTGACTTTTGCTCTCACCTTTCTTGACAAAATGGAGGTGGATAATGCTTGGCCGTGGAAAATCTTATGGAGACGAGGCCCACTTTTACCTGCATAGAACTGTGAATACCCAGAACTGCCAAATTTCGGATGACAAATCACCACATGCAGTCACAGAAATTCCGTTACATTCACCAAAGGTAACTGTTTGGAGTGGGTTCACAGCGGAATTTATCGTAGGTCCATTCTTCTATGAGAACATTACCCCGACAGGACCGGAAACCTGTTCTGTTACCGGAGAGAAATATCGCCACATGTTGAACAGCTTTGTCATTCCGGAACTTCAGCAAAGACAATGCCTAGGGAAATCATTTTCATGCAAGATGGAGCCCCTCCACACGTTGCTGTACGGGTGCAACAGCTGCTACGACAGAAATTCACAACAGAAAGAGTCGTTAGCCGCTACTTTCCAACTGCATGGCCACCTCGGTCGCCTGATCTTACCCCATGCGACTTCTGGCTATGGGGTTACCTTAAGTCCAAGGTCTATCAAGGAGTGGTCCAGGACCTGGCTACGTTGAAGGATAACATATCACGGACTGTACGGGAGATTCCTGCAGACATGTTACTTTCTGCTGTTGTGCATACTGTGCACAGAATGCAATATGTGGTCCACAACAACAGCAGCCACATTGAACCTCATTTGAATGCAAAATAAAAGGTAATTTCCGTATTGATTTGCATTTGTTAACACTCGATTTTCTATTACACAGCGCCAAATATTCCTCTAGCGGTGACTTTTGGAACTAATTTATTTTTTCGCGGAATCCTTCGTCCCCCGTCTTGTTTAATCTTCCTACAAAACGTGGAGTCATTCTCGCAAATAGATTGCGCTACAGAACACTGTGAGCACTGTCAGTTTAATTATGGCCACCCGGTATATATATATATATATATATATATATATATATATATATATATATATATATATATATGAAAGATATAAAATTTAAGTTGATCCCCTGTAAATTTTCTTCCCTTCCCATGCTTAAGATCGCATTACCAAATTCTGTTTTCAAGAACCCAGGAATATTTTTCATAGCGTCAGCAATTCCTGGGCAAGCCACGAAACTGTACGACTACTTTTCTATGCCCAAATAAGGTAATCGTCCTGCACAACTGATGCAGCTTGCAAAAAAACATCTTTGGTCAGCAAATTCTTCAACCGCAGATACCTCTATACTCAAACCCCGGGAATCACTCGGGTGTTGGCTTTCCATTAGATCAGATGTCTGTTTAGTCACTCGGAAATAAATTTCTTTTTCTAATAGTTCTGTAATCTGATCTTATTTCATTACAGAATTTATAGCCGGCAGGATGTTATTCTTGTCCGGGGTGCCCTACGATTTTCGAATGATTAATTATAATTGTGTTACGAAGAAAATTTTACGTATGCAACGTATTATATCTTCCATAAAAGAAAATTTTAAGTGTCTATCCTAAAAAAATGAAAAGATATTTGTGCAACGTCATGTGCTCCAATGAACGTCATGTGCTTCATAAGCACGTCATGCAACGCCATGTGCTTCAAGTGTTTAATTCCATACAAGAATTTCAAAAGCTTCTTTAGAATCTTCAAATGGTAATATTACGTACAAGAAATTTATGCGAGTCTACTTTTCACCTCAACGGATCATCCTTTTTTCAATATGAGTGCTCAAGTCTCTGTGTACGCGGCTCTCCTTTTTCTATGTGTCACTTATTACAGCATAAAATTGTTCCGCTTTCTTCACCTGCCCACAACGCCTCACTTTGTTTTGAATTACTCCATTCGTGAAATGCTGCTACTAAATTATGTTGTGCTGCAACCAGAAGAAAAATGTGTGCTCCTGCGTCAACAACTTGTTCCGGATCAGACTTTTTCCCACTCCTTCCCCTACGAACGTTTGGATTTGAAGTTATGTAACCATTGGTGGCATATTTCCATAAAATTAAATGTTATGCCGAAGAAAATTATTATTAAAATAAATAAATAAAAAATAAATATTTAAATTGGGACTCTTAAAGGTAAGACGAATTGTCTATAAAATTGCATAACTTTTCACATATCTGTTTTTATGATTAATTGATTATCCTTAAGTAAATAAAAGTTATAATGTTGAATTTTTATAAAAGTGTGTAAGTTATGTATGCGAAATTATAATTAATGTTTTGAAATATGTTGATACTAAAAAGGGTTAGCTAAATCAATTACAAACGTAAATTTAATCATACTTTTGTTCAGAAATTTAACATTATTTTTATTCTTTTTAAACTAGCCAAGAGCAGATCGTTCTTTTAAGTATCTGTTTCTCACACGCAGTTTTAAATCTAGTAAAATACGGAGTAAAGTAGGTCATTCCTATTATAAACATGGGTCGAGAGCCAGCGTGCGCGGTCGTGTATACACATAGTTGAAGGTTATGTTACACAGCAATAAATATCTTTTAGCCATCCGCCGCTCAGACGAATCGGGTGTTTACGGAATTGTACTTGTTTTTCAATTTTATAATGTTTTCCTTTTTCCTTTCTCGCCTCAATAATGAGTGATAAATAAATATAATTTCTCAGAGCCTCTGTAAAAATAAGTCGAGTAAAAGTTAAATTTGCTTTCTTTCATTTTGTATGATGTATGTTCTTTCTTCGTTTCTCTTCCATGTTTTAATCAATGTTTTTTGCATTTGAGTTTTAAATTATCCACATGAATATTTTCTCATCTTTATGAAATATTTTAGAAATTATAAGAGTTAAGAATTTGTTTTATCATATAATGAAGTATTAAAGTATGGTTTTGAAAATCCTCGTAATTATATTATGTTGAAGGTTAGTCAGGAATATAAGTACTATAGGAGATTTTCTGGTGTAAAAGTAGAGATTCAAGGCGTAGTTTGTCATATAAACTGAGCGTCCTTCTAATAGCTGCTAGGGTACCATAATAAGCCACGGATGATTTTTCACAACCGTCTGCTAATAAATGTTCGCCCACTCCAGAAATTTCTCAAAATAGAAAGAATAGAGAAAAAATAAATAGAAAAAAAAAGTATAAAGAGAGATATGTTTGAATATATTGAATAAAGTGTGAGGAATATTACATATTTTATCAATTAAGAGAAGGATTTATAAGTTTTGAACAAGCATGAGCAGTTTTACATGTTTCTTTCAATTCACACATTGGTTAGAGTTTTTAGCTGATTAATGAATGATTATGAAAAGTACATGAATAATAATGAGAAGGAAAGGAAGTTGTTTGGAAGATTGTAAAGAAATTTGAAGGGTGATAAATTTTGATTCCATACATTTAAAAACAAATACTTTTTCTCTTGTATTTTATGATGTGTTTTTGATTTAAAGGATAATAATAATGGTGATAATAATGTGAATGTCAGAGATCCGTTTCCTTTTTGTTTTGTTGGGTGCCTAACACCCCTTTGACTCCACTTATGTGGTTAAACGTTGTGTGTTGTTTAAAAAAAAAAAAAAAAAAAAAAAAAAGCTATCTTGTTTAAACTCTCTTTTTGAGCTACTTCTGTGTGTATTTATTAATGTGGATCTCATAAGCAATTGTATAGTTGTAGTATTAATTTGAGAAAAATTTCTGGAACAGATGTGGAGTTCTACATTACATTTGAGTATTATAGGTGTTTTTTTATATTTTTTATATGTTAATAACTGATATTGTAATGAAGATTGTAGACACATGATGAAGATAACCTAACTTTGATGGATTTAGATACCTACCTAAATTTCGTAGTTAATTATATTTATTTAGAGAACTTTTGATGCTAGTTTGCCTTCCACAAATTACTATCTGAATTATTTTAAAAGAATATTTATTAAAAGGAATGTTGATGTGCTTAAGTTAAAGAAAAATTTTGTCAATATTGGGGCTAACATGACATGTCACAGGTTACCCCTAATTTTGTCAAGTGTGTTGATGATCTGAGTTATATTATTTTTGTTGACACCGGAGAACCCTTTTGCTAGCACAAGGGGTAGTTCCTCCCCCAGAGGGATGAGCCTCTTTCTGTCTTTGCACCAAGGCACCCTCGTGATCACTGACAATCTCTCACGTTAGACATCACAGAGGATAGCCCATTTTCACCTCCAGGTTTGTCACTTATGTCATGGTAGGTACCAATGCTTTTAGAATTTGACTATTTTGAAGTGAAACTAGTGACGATGTTAAAGCACACAATGTTTTGAATATTACCTAATATGAAGCTGATGCCCATTTACTTAATTAAGAAGTTATAACAAGTTATTTTGAGTTGTTTAATTTATGATCTTATATATTGTTAAAAAACTTGACAGGTATCTAAATTCTATGCTGCAATTGAAGTAACACTTTCAGAATAATATAACAAATCAATTTTATAATTATTAAGGTGAATTTTGAATTTTATAATATTTAATTTAATGTCATGATGCATTCTTTTCCTCAGTTGAGTTGTTCTTGTTTTGTTTTTATTTTTCTAATTTTTTTTAATAAAATTGTCGGGTTGTGATGGCCACACAACTCGAAAACATTTTTTTTTCATTCGGCAAAATTTTTATTTTTGGATCTTGGGGTTTTCCTTTGAGAGCAACTACGGTTGAGAAACTTAATCCATTTATCTACATTTGTTCATCCACAAAAATTTTCTTTTGAAGTGGCGGGAGGAATTTGTTTTAACCTCCTTTCCAACTTCATAGTAAGCATTCCTCAGCAAACGTGAGGATACACGGTTGTTTGAGAGAAATGTGATTTGTTTGTCAGAAGTAAGGTATGTTTAAGGTATAAAATGTGTATTGCTATTGAAACGAATTTTGATGTAATGAAGTTGTTTTATTAATGTAACAGTACTTTGAAGAAAAAGAAGAGATATTGATATGAAATTAATGTAAAAATTTATAATATTGTAATTTCGCATGAATAGAGAATTGTAATGAATATGAGAGTACTCAAGGAAGTTAAAAAATATAATACAGTGAATTTTGATAGTGATACAAACAATGTCAGTATTAATATAATATAATGTGAGAACTAATAATACAATATGTGGACAGTGTTAAGAGATAGTTTCCAGGTAGTGTAAATATTTATATTGTGTTTTATTCATATCAAATATATCAAGATAATATGTCATGTAATCATAGAATTTATGTTATCGTCTTATATTTTGAATACCAGTCTTATATTTTGAACTTATACTGTAATTATGGTTAAGTGCATACGAAGCAAATAAGATGAAGGATAGTAGGGAAACCGCATGGACCTGCTATCTGGAGGAACCATTGTGGACTTTGCCAGATATTTTTGTAATCTTCTGTTATATTCTGTATAATTGTAATATTTTGTAGTTTATTTTTTTATGTTATGTATGAGAGCCTCCACCCGGGTAGACAACGTTTTTAAAATGGGGGAATATGAAAGATATAAAATTTAAGTTGATCCCCTGTAAATTTTCTTCCCTTCCCATGCTTAAGATCGCATTACCAAATTCTGTTTTCAAGAACCCAGGAATATTTTTCATAGCGTCAGCAATTCCTGGGCAAGCCACGAAACTGTACGACTACTTTTCTATGCCCAAATAAGGTAATCGTCCTTCACAACTGATGCAGCTTGCAAAAAAACATCTTTGGTCAGCAAATTCTTCAACCGCAGATACCTCTATACTCAAACCCCGGGAATCACTCGGGTGTTGGCTTTCCATTAGATCAGATGTCTGTTTAGCCACTCGGAAATAAATTTCTTTTTCTAATAGTTCTGTAATCTGATCTTATTTCATTACATATATATATATATATATAATATATATATATATATATATATATATATATATATATATATATATAAAACACATAGTTGAAAGAGAAAAAACAGTATGAGCACTAAAACAATATGCAGCCAGGAACTAAAGACATGAAAAGATATGTATGAAAGAGATTTTTGACAGCATCTCTTCATCAATGTTGCCGATACAATCTAAAAACCAATGGATTGTTTCCGATAAGTATGATCTAAAAAATAAACATACTTAGACATCGTACAATCCATGAGAAACTGTAGAATTGAATAAAGAGTTACTTATCCATAGAACACCAAGCCTGACGCTAGACAGAGTGGACGTTAAGAATAGGTAACCGCAAGATGACTGACGTCACAAAACTTGTAACCAAGGAGCAAATGGATACACAGAAAATGACCTACTATGGAGACTGTGTTTTAGGACAATTATACCTATATTAAATTAGTTTTTTATTATTATTATTACTAAGAGTAATTTATTATTATTTTATTTTTACTTAAGGTATTAATTTTATTTATTTTATTTTTATTAGTTATTTACTCTAATTAAACTTATTTTTATGGTTTACTTATAATTGCAATAAACAAACTATTCATTAAATCTATAATAACCAATTTTGTGCTTGGAAAGACTATCGGGGTAATAATTACGTGTTAGCACAGCTATCAAGTCTAAATTATGCTTATTCCTATTGTCTTTAGAACAAAGCCTATTTATACGTACTAACTGATTTACAATAATGTTATTAAAAACAGATTTATGTAAACAGGTTAGGTAATTTTGAAACTTAACAATATTAAAATCAAAGTCTGATCTTTTGTCGTATAAGTCAAAAGAAAATTTGCTTTGAGAATTTAATTTAATGTGAATATCTAAAAAGTTTACATTCATATTATTTTGGCTACTTTTTATTAGTTCCAGATTAGGAGGGTAAAAATTTAAGTGTATATGATTATTACTTTTATTAATTACTATTATATCATCTATATATCTAAATATATTGTCATTGCTATCATCTATATTATTAATTTCATATATATATATATATATATATATATATGTATATTCATTCTTGGGCCCGTATTCTTGGGATACATGCTATCCCACCCTGTAAGGATAAGGTTAATAGTCTTCAAAATAGCCTCTTCCTGCATTAATACACCATTTCCAATGACTCTACCACCCACTGATGCCCGCCTGGAAGTGTTCAACTAGAATGTTGTTCAGAACGCGCGTTAAGTGTTTCTGCAAGTTCTCTAGATTGTCAAAACGATGACCTTTTAAGCTGGATTTTAACCGAGGGAATCGAAAAAAAGTACGGCGGTGACAGATCGGGCTGTACGGTGGACAGGCGCATTATCGGGGTTCAGAATCCAATTGTTTGAGAGCTCCGGGAGGATGCGCGCAATACGATTCCTCAACCGTTGAAACACTTCCTTGTAAAAATCTGCATTAACTGTCTGTGCGGAGGACATCATTTGGTCACTCATCCGTTGATCAGAGTCCAAAAGTGCTCTTTAATTTTATCCACATTGTCTGAAGTTCGGGAACTTCATGGAAGCCCAGCGCGTTATTCATCATCGAAGTTCTCTCTTCCGTCTTTGAAGGCTTCATGCCACCTAAACACTTGAGCCTTGGACAAAGATCCTTCCCGTAGCCTCTTGTAACATGGCAAGCGTCTCAGAAGCTGATTTGTTTAGTTTTACACAAAACTTTATGGCGTATCGCTGCTCGTCACAAAGGTCATCTTTTTGACAATCTGGAGATCATGCAGAAAAACGTAATGCGCTTTCTGAACAACATTCCAGTTGAAGACTTCCAGGCGGTCATCAATGAATGGCAGAGTCGTTGGCAATGGTGTATTAATGCAGGAGACGGCTATTTTGAAGATTATTAAGTGTTTATAAAATTATCCTCAAATAAACGAATTTTATGGAATCAGTCTCATTACTTTTTGGACAGACCTTGTATGTTCGATTATATGTACTACTCGTGATTTGTGCTTGATTTACATGAAATTTTTTGAGTAACTGCCTATCATACTGTTTATTATATATATATACAATGTTTAAAGGAAATTAAAAAATAAAACAATTTTTTATGTATAAAAAGTGAATAATTTTTTTTAATCGAGCATTTTTCAGTCAACTGCTGTGTGCATTCTGTCAAAATAAATTATTACGGTACAATAATAATTGTTTACTATATGTAATTACAATACTTCAGACAACAATATCCACCAATATTATTCTAAAATATATTTTAGTATAACATTTAGTAATAACATTTTAGTACGTGCTATTTTTAATTAGAAATTTCAAAAATGACTGAGTAAAAGCTTATGAAAAAATTCTTTAAGAAAATTAAAATATGTTAAGGTTATAAAATGTTCGTCGATTTTGTTGCCTGAAGTATTGTCATTACATATAGTAAACAATTATTACTGTACCTTAATTTATTTTGACAGAATGCGCACAGCAGTTAACTGCAAAATGCTCGATTTAAAAAAAATATTCACTTTTTATGCATTAAAAATAATTTTATTTTTTAATTACCTTGATATAGATATATATATATATATATATATATATATATATATATATATATATATATATATATATATATATATATATATATATATATATATATATATATATATATATATATATATATATAATAAACAGTATGTTAGGCAGTTACTCAAAAAATTTCATGTAAATCAAGAAAAACTCATGAGTAGTACATACAATCGAAAATAGGTCTAAAAAAGATACTTTTAAAGGTACTTAAAAGTGACCAGTCCCCTTAATTATATGCTGACTCGTTCTCTTTTAAACGTAGTTTTAATTTGTATACGAGGTTAACAGACATTCGACAGAAAACTTACGATTGTGGTAAGGTTCCCAGGTGTAGTAAATGTTATTATGAGGAACAGTATTGTACCTTGAGCACTGCACAGCCCTGAAATCCTTTGAGCCAAGAGGACAGTCCTGTTAAATAAAATATATATACATAACAATGGAGATTTTTTCTGTAAAATACAGATATTGAGAAGGTCAGTTGTTAAAGTACGATCCTTACTTGTACGTTGCAGGAAAAGTATCGACGATTGGCCCCGGTACAGGAATGGCTTCCATCCGGCCTGGAAGCAGACGAAAGATATTAAATTAAAGCAGTGATTCCCAACCCAAGTAGCACCAAGTGTTTCGAAACGTTGGACAACGTAGGTGTTATATTATACAACATTACATTACATTACATTATATATATATATATATATATATATACATACATACATACATACATACATATGCATATATAGTCGGTGTTCTGTAAAAAGGACGAATACCCATTAAGATTTAGATACATATTTGCCCTTTTCACAGTACACCGACGATATATAGGGTATGCCTAATATGAGATCTTGCCTAATATGAGACCCCAGCTTATAGGACGTATCAAGTACTGCCGCCTGGCGACTGGGGCGTAAAACAGTAGTCTATTGCATTATTCGTAACCGGTGAGTCAGTCGAGTGTCTGCAAGCGCACACAAAGGTGCAGTATTGTTTTTCCTGAATGTGTGCTCGTCGACTTTTTTGCATCACCATTTTCATTGGCTGTTTTCACCTTCAAGGTAAGATTCTTATTAAAACTGTTAGTATTGGATAGGTAGCTATAAATATGGAGTGTAAACACGCCTGTTTGTTTTTAAGTTAACGTCAATCGTAGCCTAAAAATTTCGTTGGCGTGTTCAACAAAATGGTCGTGCCCAATATGAGACACCAAAGAATGCCTAATATGAGATTGGGTCTCATATTAGTTATTTTAGTTTTCCCTCTCACAGCTTTGTATCCTCTGAAGATGCAGATGCTATGACGCCCAGGCAAAATCCACAACCATGTAACAGTAGTGACAATGTGGAAGATATTGATCAAACAACAAGTTCAAACCAGTTGTTAGTGACTCCTGAAGAAATAAATCCCTTGCCTACGTTACCTGAGAAAAACACCTCGAAACCAAGTAGGGCCTATAAAGCCATATATTATCACATCATTGCCTTTTAAAAATAAATTGATTGATAGCATTAATAAAAGAACTGCAGCATATTCGAAAAAAACTTTGTTTCCTACAAGAAAAAAAGGAATAGACCTAAAGTTAAGAAATCAAAGGATAAACAAGGAAAAGGAGATCAAGATAAAAAAGAAAAGGATAAAGAAACAATAAAGGCAAAGGGGTCCCTACAGGAAGCGGAAAATTAAGGATGGATGAAAATGCAACACTATTTAAAAAACAGAGATTGAATAAGCCTAATTATAGCTATGATGATCTCAGCTCATTTGAGGATGATGAAAAACTTTCTCTCCATGATAGCAGTGATGATAGCATTGATGAAAACGAAGCTGAATGCCTTTTTTGTGGTTGTTTATTTAAAGAAGGCAAACGGGGAGAGGAGTGGCGTCAATGTGGATGGTGCTTCAGGTGGGCCCATGAATAGTATGGAGCTGGCGAACTTTTTATTTGTAAACAACTTGAACAGTTTGAATCTAAAAACAAAAAGTAAACAAAACCTGTAGTGTAAACCAAGTAATTTGTTTAAAATGTCACTTTTCTTTTTCACCTATTAGTGTATATTGGTAACTGTTATCTAATTAGTGTGTGCAATTTTGTTTTTACGAACTTTTGAGTAATTCAAATTCATATTTAGAGTTGTATAATGGGGATCTCATTTTATGACTACTTTTTTCAGACCCCAAAAATGGAACTCTTGTGTTTATAATTTCATACCAGAAAATTGTAAGGTTATTTTAAATTTTCTGTCATTGTTATATGTAGTAAAATATATGTATTAAAAGGATATCAAGTTTGTACAATAATCCCTCGCTTACTTTCCTAGTTATATATGAAAATAAAAAGGCGTCTCATATTTGGCATACTTACCATATATATATATATATATATATATATATATATATGTATATACATACACACACACAAACACACACTACTGGCCCATTAAAATGGCAATACCAGGAAGTAAGCAAATAAGAAAACTTTACTATTTGTACGTACAGCATAGTAGGAAGAAATCATGGTTAAATTTGTCGACAATTTGGGGGTATACAGGGTCCGAAATTAGTACATTCAGCTGCCACCTATGGCAGCTAAAACAGCTCTATCCCGGTAAGGCATCGAGTCGAACTGGGCTTGGATGACAGATACGGCAAGTCTTTCCATGCTGCTTCAAGTCTATGCCACGCTTCATCAATTGTAGTGTCTGGAGAGCGGTGGTAGCCCAGTCTCTCTGCAACCTATGACCAGATGTTTTCAATGGGTGAGAGATTTGGAGAAAGTGCTCGTCAGGGAAAAAGTAGAACACCCTATGTGTCGAAGTAGATTAGGACACGACCGGCAACATGCGACCGAAAGTTAATCAGACATTAGGCAGTTTTCTTTTTTGTTTGATTAAGGCATAGCATCAGATAGGGAAAATAGAAACTGGACGGTCCAAGTAAAAAATGCATGTCCCTGACAGATACTTTATTCGGAATTTATTTTTAAATATGTGGTTCTGGCGCTCAGTATTCACCATCTTAAATATTGTATTACAACCCATGTTATTTTAATCCCTGGGATGGCAAACGATCATAATTTTATAGGATTGTCGTCAAAGTGTTTAGTTGCTGTGTAAGTTCTTCCGGAGAGTTGAACTCCTTTTTTTTCTTATTCCACGTTAGTAAATTAATGTTTTTCATTTCCGTTTATTTGCATATATGTAGACGATCAAATAACGAGCACACAGACCTGAAAATTTAAAATTTACCATTGTTAATATTTTAAAGGCACAAAATTATCGATGCCTACCGTTACAAAATAAAAGTTGTTTAAAAAAAAATTACAAAGTTGTTTAAAATTTAGCTTGTTCAACCTAATTATTAAATCAGTTAATTATATCATTAATATTATATCATTTTAGCATCCTTGTCTGATGTATTCGACTCGAGGGAGTCAGGTCATGATTATACGTTGTTCTCTGTTGTCCGCCATGTTTGTTTAATATTTACTACGTATGAGCACGAGAAGCAGCCTGTAACTTCGATGTAACGATATGAGCTATATTTAAACAGAGTGTGCTCCCTGCGTATGAAACGGAAAGCGACCGACGTTTTGTCCGAAACGTCAGTTTTTCCAATGGGAGGCATGCCCTCCTCCCTTTAAAAAATCAGTTCCCGATTTTTGCCAGATAAATTTCTCTTGGTTTGTTTGTTCGTTTAGTAAATGTCTATACAGAGTTACAGAAAATGCATACCTCGTGTCCATACATATCCTGTCGTGGTGGGCTACACCGCCCCCGCATGTTCTGGAGCACATGCTGCTCTCAGTCCACGGACCCCACGGACCCGATTCTGGGGTTTGGACGTTATTCGGAACGTAAGAATATGAAGTCATATTCCTGGAGGACTGTCTTGGACCCCCTGCTGAAAAAGGCACTTGGACATACATATATATACATACATTTATATATAAATATATATATATATATATATATATATATATATATATATATATATATATATATATATATATATATATATATATATATATATATATATATATATATATATATATATATATATGAGGCAGCGAAAGGCAAAGTGGTGTAAATCAGTTAGCCAAGTGGTGTAAGTCAAAAGAGTCTTACTGCAAAAACTACAAAAAATTCCACCATAAATTGAACAAATTATAATTTATAGCAATTATTATAATATTGCAAATAATAACTATTTACAATTCTACTATAAATTGAACATGGAGATTACATTTTAGACCTCAAATGAAAAAAGTTTAAAATGGGACTTACATCACTTTGCCTTTCACAACCTCATATATATATATATATATATATATACAGGGTGGTCATAAAAAACTTGGCCGATATATGGACTTCTAGCAGCTGTTCCGTTCAACCTATCGAGATGAGATTTCAGATATATTTATTCAGAGGTATGAGTTAGGGATTCCGTGAACGGAAACAAAGGGGCACTCACGGTTAAGGTTACATGTACAGAAACTCGAAATTTTCGAATGGTAACGCCCACTTTTTACCGTCACAAAATGCTCAGCGCATGCGAAAAGCCTAAAGAGCGTTGGAACGTGTACCACAAAAAACGGATATGTTATGCACACACAAAAATGCTCTGCGAAGCCAACAAACACACAATAAACACACATATCAAGGAGGATATTTGCATATGGCAGAACTTTTTATCGGTTTTCTACGCTGAATATCTGACGAACGGCGTTCTGTGATTGATGTCTTTCCTATGCAAATATCCTCCGTGCGCCCTGATCGTGTTTTTGTTGGCCGTTCGCAGAGTTGTTTTTTGTGCGTTCATCACTCGTCCGTTTTTTATGGTACACGCACCGTTCCAACTCTCTGTAGGGTTTTCGCATGCGCTAAGCATTTTGCGATGGGAAAAAGTGGGCGTTGCCATTCGAAAATTTCGAGTTTCTGTACATATAATCGTAACCGTGAGTTTCACTTTGTTGCCGTTTACAGAATCCCGAGCTGATACCTCTGAATAACTATAACTGAAAGTTCATCTCGATAGGTTGAAAGGAGCGGCTGTTAGAGGGCCATATATCGGCAAAGTTTTTTATGACCACCCTTTACATTAGGGTGGGCGGAAAACCCATTTTTACTTTTTTTTCGGAAACGGCTAGTTGAAAAAAGTTGTTACACTTATAGATAAGAAAAATCGTAAAAAATCGTAACCCTTTACAACAGGGTGCTTCTTACGTAGCCATCTCTAGCTTCAGCACCGCTCACACTTTGGCTAGCTTCGGTGACAAGTTTGGCGCAACGCTCCACAGCTTGGGTTTGACATAGAAATTTATTGAAGTCTGAAATCAATGGTCTGCCAGTTTTGATCATTTCTTCTATTTCTTCATCCAGTACATTCCTTAGCAAAGGTGGCGGAGTGACATTACAAACATTCCACTTAATCATGTCAACGTAATCGATCGTGTTGAAGTAAAGTGTTGGCACTCGAAAGTCTCTAATTATTTTCCCCTTGCAATTTTCCCGAGCTTTGAGAACTCGACGTAATCCCAGTTCTCTCACGTGCTGTCTTTCGTTCATAACCACGCCTACATTTAAATTTTCGGGGTGTGCAGAATATTAGTTTCGTTCTATTACTGGGTCGATTATTTTTCGCAAATGTTTAGGGAGGTATCGTGTTAATCTGATTGCCTCAAATACAATTTTAGAACCTTTAGAAAAATAACGACTTGCTTTGATCCGGAACCACAGTTGCATGTGAGTTGCCACAGTGGCATGCAGTGCAAAATGAAGTACGCCAGCTGCTTCAGTTCATCTGAGGGGTTTTCTTCACTGACATATAGTCTGAATACTCAATTTGCTGATGTTACCCATCGTGAATGTGCTAATGGACCTGGTTTTCGAGCTGCTAAATCCGCTGGCCATTGACCAAATTTGATTGCTGCGGAAATATCTAGGAGATACAGCTGGTCTTTGCTCAGCTCTTTCTTGTTGGCATTAGGAATAGTGCAGTCAATAGGTAAAAAATCTGGCACAGGAAGTTTTATACAGGCTCTCATTTTTTGACCAACTTCACCACTAAAGGATGATGGTCCTGCAGTATCTCCGTCCAAATGATGGAAAAGATATGGTAGCTCGTTGAAATGTAGGAGGCAAATAAACCATTGCAGTGGTCTACCAACTTTTAGCTCGATTTGACGAATGACACCATTTCTCCAGCCAGTGTTAGTAATCGTTCCGTCACTTCCAATTAAATCGTGCTCCTCCAGAAAAATATTCAGTTTAGCCAAATGTGTAACAATTGCCACAGCAATGTCTTTAGAAAGCCAAGTACTGGGTGAAACATGTCTAAGGTATTTTGAGCCTGGTTCTTGAACCAAGGAATAATGTTTTCCTCTTTGGATCCGACGATAACGTTTAGAACCAACCATTTCAATCACCACAGTCTCATCCTTCCTGCCATCAAAGTAAAGATCACGTAATGGTTCATTAATAGCTTTGGACTGCAAATTATGTCTGTTACTAATTTTTTCTCTTCTCACTTTGTTCTTGTCGACAACATGAGACAAGTCTTCATCGTTTATGATGCCGAAGTCTTGGAACACACTAGACGTAATCACGGCTGTAGCGCGTTCAGATACCCCACCGATCAATTGCCAGAGTTATTGCTTTACGTTTTATCCTCATTTTCCAGGGCTTAGATGTTTTCAGATTTATCTCATTTAGTTCGAAAAGCTAATCTCTTTCAGTGTCACTCTAATTGTTTTCTTCTTCCTGTTCATTTTCGGGCTGCTCATGCTCAGTGGTTTCTTTACATTTATAACCACTTTCGCTCGAAGTACTTGCACCTTGGTTTATTTTATAGTAATCAGACAACAAGATATTTCTACGTTGCCTTTTCTCCAATTTTTGTGTTTCCAGTACGTCTACAGACCCTGTTTTGCCCAAATTGTACTTTCTTTGACGATATATGAATCTCAGTTCAAGAACTGGTATCTTTTTGGCTTTTACGCACTGACACTTTATACTTATTGGATACACACACATATCCGAGTTTTTCTTACAAGTGCATTTAAAAAAAATAGGGCATTTACATGCGGCTAATTGAAAAAGAAACGTGGAAGAACGCCTTATTGCAATCCTTCAAAATACGGCTTTTACGCTAGATTTTAAGGCAATGCGCGAATAGTTAATATTGAATAATCAAGGGTTTTAATTTGTTTTCACGTACTATTAGCTTTGCCCTACACAACCTAAACAAGCACTTTTCAAATTTCAAACGTTTTAGGGTTTCAAAAAATTGAAAAAGAAACCTTCATTTTCTTATCTTTTTCAAAACTTTGAAGTGAATGCGCGATCGGAGGATATTATTTTTTCACAATTTTTTTTTTCACGTTTTTTCTTATCTATAAGTGTAACAACTTTTTTCAACTAGCCGTTTCCGAAAAAAATAAAAAATGGTTTTTCGGCCCACCCTACTGTACATATCATGAAATTAATAACAGGTTAGGTTAAAATAAGAAAAAGTAAAATAATTAAAGGGGAAACGGTAGTAGTTAGCATGGAAGCCGATAGATGGAAGAACTAGATTAGCGAAGTTTCGGGATTCTAGGAGAATTGCGTATTTCAAGCTACCTACGGGGATGTTGAAAGTAAGCAGACATCCAGAAGACACCTTGCCAAACAAAAATTCCTTTAGAAGCATTTTCTAAAAATATAAAGCAGCGAGTACTTTATTCGTTAAAGTGAGTGTATTATAGTAAACATTATGCATTGTAGAGAGTTAGTTTTCTGACGGATTCATTTCAGATTTTATTCAATGATTGTGCCTAATGTCAGACTAGAATCTATGTTCTTTAAAGTGTTATCACAACATATTACATTAATGACTAAAATTTCCGCCCACATGGTGTAGTGGTTAGATGTGTCGTGAGATGCCTCGCAGTGGGCTTGGGTTCAAATCCCGAATAGGGTTTGGTCGTTTCTGTGTCTCCCCCCCCCTCATAGGGAGTAAAGGTGACCGAAACCGCTGGCTAACCTAAATGGTGCTCCCATAATAAAGTAGTCAGCAAACCAGCGGTGAATAACAAAAAGCAAATAGCTCCCGACGAAGTGCTTCCGCCTTAGGAAAAAAAAAATAACCATAAATGGCAACTGAACAGTATTTAGACACCCTCCTCCCTCCCCTATGCTCTCCCCATCCTCTCCCGATGCTCTCAAATTTCCTTTAATGATTTTTTTTCTTTGTGAGGATTACTTGAGAACATACTGGAACTTGAGAACTGTTACTTGAGAACATATTGGAGTTCCAGTATGTTCTCAAGTAATCCTCACAAAGAAAAAAAATCATTAAAGGAAATTTGTCTCTCAAATTTCCTTTAATGATTTTTTTTTCTTTGTGAGGATTACTTGAGAACATACTGGAACTGTGAAATAAAAAAAGTTTATGTAAATAATACTAAACTATTTTTAGTTTAAAAGTCTCGGTTTTTCAAAGAATACGAGCCAACACTTTAAATCCTTAAGTAATAAGATTTCAGACCAAACAACAATCTACTGCAATTAATTTCAACGAAATTTCAGAGCTTAGATTTATCGAAATAATAATTTTGTTTATAAGGACACGTTAAATTGACAGAATCTTGAGAAATTTTTAGTCTGAAGAAATCTGAATGACTCTGAACTTTCGTTACGCCTCGTTGTCGTCTGATTTGAAGTTTACATAAATCACTAGATTTTACCAGCCGGTATACCTATATCTTTTAATATCTTGATCCCCTCAGATTTGGTGGATATGAGACAATTAGAAATGTATTATTAGAGTAGCTATAACGTATACATGCCCTAAACATAATGTACATAAACGTAACATTAACGTATTACAAAAGCCTCTAAAATTTATATTTATGCTCAAGAGAACTTTGGTCTGCATTTCTGATTTAAGATACCTCGATTTTATAAAAAGTATAAAAACTTGTGCTTGTCCCTGACAGAATAAATATATAATTGCATATAAGATGGTATAATTGCATATGACAAAATTTCACCAAGCTATGAAGGGAAAGCTTCTAATTTTCTTATAATTAAATGATAACCTTTATATTATTATATATATAATAGCCGTTGTCTCTGTATAACACTTCCGGGCTGTACTCATCTTTCAATTGAAGCCCTCGGTAAACAAAAAGCCGGTTAGGCTTAATTTCAATTTCAGATGTGGATCAGAATTTTTTCTTACCAAAAAACTAATTTCTTCTCCATCAAATCAAGTTTGTTCAGCCTATTTTTCTATAAAACATTCAGAACTAAAAAAAATTGGATGCTTTTAGCTGTATATTTAACAGTTTTTAAAAATCTGTTTACTTTTGCGATGAATTCTGAAAGTAAACAAACTTGAATGTGAATGAATCAAGTAGCTCAAGTATTCATATCGCGTAGTGATCTGTAAAAAACTGGATAGCAGTCTACTTTTTAACTTTCTTTTTAACTTTACTTTTTTAGTTTTTAACTTTCATATACTTTTTCCATTATGACGTCATTATTAGTATTATGACGTCAAAATGACGGGTTGGATGGCAGTCTACTACTCCAATTGCATGAAAAACTAAATAAATAAAAAATAATGAAAGGGTTTGCTTTTACAAGGTGTGGATTAAATGCAATATTGTTAGATAATTCGGGATATTTTTTAACTTTCATATACTTTTTCCATTATGACGTCATTATTTGTATTATGACTTCAAAATGACGGGTTACCTTCTAGTTTCTATAAGATTTTTGCTTATTTTTAAAGTGGAGAGCTATTCGGAGGGAACGACTGAGAGTAAAAATGCAATTGAGGAATCAGAATAAAGGTCTTACCGTGTTGATGTGCCAGCCGAAGAGAATAATTACAAGATAAAAAGAACTTTTGGCTCATTCCCAATACACGGTGCCGCAGCTTGGCGTTAAGTTTTTTAGATTTTTTTAGATTTTTACCAATTTGGCGATAAAACGCCAAATGTGGTTTGTGTTTGTTTTTAAGGTAACCATTTATTGCTCCCGATTTGAATAAGATGGCGATATTTTTTTGGCGATGTTTTTTAGATTTTTGCCAAGTTGACGATAACATGCCAAATGTGGTGTGTGTTTGTTAAATACTTTTAAGTTAACCAGTTATTGTTTCCGATTTGAATAACTATCAGCCAATCAGAGCTTGTGATTTACTTGTAAACGAGGGTTGTCTGGATTTTATATAACGAGCTTGTTTAAAAAAATTAAACCGTTGAATGTTCTTTTCGGGATAGTAGTTCCACCGCTCGGACGTACTTTTATTTGCGAGGTATGGCTTCTTTTACGAATGGGAGGGTTGATTTGGATTTTTTTTCGAGATTTACAAAATGCGGGTAAGAGAACTATTATAGATTATTGTATTTATGTTGAGTTAATTGCTAATATTTATTATTGTCTTAATTGTAATTCGGAAATGATTATAACTGAGAGGAAAGATCTGAACATTGCGTTAAAAGATCCATTAGATGTGGTTCCCTGTTCGAAGAGAGTAAATTGGATTTAATTACGGTTTTAAAATTAACTTATTAATAGGTAAAAAAACGCCTTGTTCTTGGATTACAAACGAATTGGGGGTATCCAAAAACACAGAAAAATCAACAAAACGTAAAAAAAGCTAAACCGAAAGTGAATAACCGGTAAGTGGGTTTTTTAAAATTTTAACATGAAATAATATAAATGACAACATGCAGAACTTTCATTTTTTTATTTTCTGATATATTTAACCAAGATGTTTTTTATATTTATTTAAATGAATTATTTGCAATATACTGACTTTTTTTAGCGTGGGTTGGGGGGCGGAAGCCCCCCCACACATAACAAATTTCTCACTATTTTTCAGCTTTTATTTTTTGTATTTGTGTGTTTTTGTGCTTTACTGTGGTTGCACAGTTTAAAAAATGCGTATTTTGGGGACTTTTCGGACTTTCCCGTTCCAAAAACACGCGTTCTGCTTGGGCGACCCCCCCCCCCCCAAAAAAAAAGGAATTGACTGCCCTCATTTAAGTTCAATTTTTTTTATTTTCTGGATAATTTTTCAATGAAAGTTCTGCATGTTGTCATTTATATTATTTTATGTTTCCCTCTGCGATGAAACCGCCATCTTGGTTACGTCTCCCATCGCCAAATTGGCGACGGGAGACGTAACCAAGATGGCGGTTCCAATGCAGTGAAATACAAGGGGCACTGTATATTGGGAATTAACCGAACTTTAAATATACCATGTTTTTAAATTTTCTGTTGAATCATATAAACTTGACAATTATATGCATTAATAAATACTTAAAAAAAAATTTTTTTTGATGAATTATCCCATCAACTTGAAAGAAAATGAAGTTAATTGGAAGTTAACTTGCGTTTAACCTTTCGTTCCCGTCCCGGCCGATAGATGACTGCACCAATCTACAAACAAAATTAACTGAAAATCAATTCAATTCTGCTTAAAGATGGCGAAAAGTATCAAAAAGATGAATTTTCATCGTGTTCTGAGCTATTCTAAATGTTTCAAATGTCTAGCTAGTCGGGAAGATAGTTAAAAAGCGACTGCAAGATTTGTACGGGACAAACACACAAACACGCAAACTGACAAGAAGGCGAGTTAATAAAAACATGGAAAAAATGCGATTGAAGCAAAGGTTCGGGCGTAGGGGATCGGCAAACTTACCGTCTACAGGAAAAGCGTGCGCGCGCGCTTCTTTGTTTACATTTATATTTATTACTCGCACACTGAACTTTTGAATTTTAAAAACACGCTGTTTGTAATATATTTTTAATTTTCATTTCCCTTATCTACATAAGGTTCTCATTTCAGTGTCACATTTGAAGTGCTCATGGTGTTCTGTGTGCCATCGTGTCTTATACAGTCGATTCCGGTTAATCGCACCACATCGGGACACGAACATTTTGGTCCTAATAACCGGCTCGGATTACACGAACATGCCTTATGTTGCAAGACGGGATTCGGTCCGAATGAGCGGCTGGTCAGATTAACTGGAATCGACTGTAATAAGTAAATACTTCATCTGTACATAATTTCTATGGGGGTTTCTTTACTTAGAGACCTATTTTGAGAGAACTGCTGAACATAAAAAGAAGGTTAAGGTATCAAAATGGAGGTCTTTGAATAAATTTGTAATTTTTTTCAACCATCTAAAGTTTTCATTCGTTATTTGATATGAATTTGTACTTTTCAAAAAGATTTACCATGAATTTCGACGGGTTTCTACTATGCTATTAACAGTAATTACAGTACCAATACTGTTTAACAGCAATAATTTTCTATAAAGCAAGTCAATCTGAAAAAAGTTGTTGCCCCCACCAACAAGATGTCCAACAAGGGGTCATAACAGTTTTGCCAACAACACGATTTGCCGTCAAGTTGCTTCATTCAAACTAAACAAAATACTTTTCCCGATGTTCAGCAACTAGAAGAAACCACGCCTATGGAAGGGGGGGGGGGTCTATGATAGAAGTTAAAAAAAATTCTCATTACTAAGAGGCCTGCTTGGCTGTTCAGTTTGAGTGTCCGTGACAATTACTTAAAGTTGATAAATTATATACAAAGACTGAAATGGTAAAGCACAATAAGCATTCAGCTGCGTAAGTTAGAACAACGTTTGTTATTCCGAAACTGAAGTGATATTTGCTCGATTTCGAGCAACGGTGCAACTAGTATTATATACTATGATAAATTTTTCGATTAGACTAATTTGAATGAACAATTTTTGCCAATAGTTCCAAGAAAAATATAACCTGGATATCTGAGGAGGTCGATCATTATATACGGTTTATTGTCTTGCAATTATTTTCCTCGGCAACAACATTTGAACCAACGCGATTATCTATCTTTCTAATAATCTTTTCACGGTAAAACCTAAATTCAGATGGTCTGCATACAGCAATTTAAAGAGTCCATTCCTTTCTATTAAAGTTAATAGCACATTTTACAGCAATTTTCAAATCTTAATGCCTCAGCTTTTTTACTTTGATTGACTTTCTCAGATTTCCAGGCAGTTATATTTTCCTCAGTAATTTAAACAGAAGATTTCTCATTCAGATCACTTCTACTGAATAACTTTATTATTATAGCAGGTTTTACAGAAAATTTTCAGTAAAAAATCCCCCAACGCTTACCATTATCACATGGTGTCATGTTGCAGTTTTCCTTGTCAGATGGTTCCTCGTTGGGATCGCACTGACTGGAGTCGACCACCTCATCTTCGAGGAAGCAAAGGATCTTCCTTGTCCTCTCTCCACTCCCGCATGGAACAGAACACTGGAACAAAAGAAACAGTTAATGCAAACTGCTCATCCTACATTTCCCATTATTGCTCTGGACTAAGTTTCATGCCGGATGAATAATTTCTGTAAAGTCGTCATCCTTAGCGACTCTAGGGATAGCTCATCAAGCTATCGGATCCTAGGGTGTCCTCAAGTCATCTGACGTATATGGGTGTCAATTACTGTTGGAAAAACTCCACAACAACGGTAGGGAGGTATCCCTGCAGTGGATACCGGGCGATTGCGTCATCCGTGGCAATGAGCTGGGTAATGCCCTGGCTAAGAAGGGTGCCTCTGTCCTTCAAATATCCAAATAATGAGGTGTCTTAAAACTCACTAAAGTTGCTTGTAAGGGAAACTTTTAGGAGCTCCCTCTCACAAGAACTGTTGTCAAGGAATTCACAAAAGATTTGGGAGAACAATATTATGGAAGTCCCAGAGTGGCCGAAGCAGAAAGCGGTTGTCTTTTTCGTCTAGTGACGGGCCATGATTGCCTATTGAAACATGTCTGCCATAAAATATCGTCTCAAAACCCCTTTTGCAATCTCTGTAATCGACGGGAAGGCATGGACTTTACCCAAAAATTTTAGTTACCCCGCTCTACCTCCAGCTCAAGCGTGGAAGAGATATTAGATCATCACAATTCAACGGATGAGTTAAAGTCAATTAATTAATCACGAATTTCTACCAGGGGAGTAGCCCCCTAGTATAATATGCTAGCAGAATACCGGGCTTTGAATGCACTCGTACAGTTTGCATCTAACTGATTATTCTTATTATTTAGAATGTTTCAAGCAAACCAATTTGGTTATTTTAATTTTTTCGTTTTCTTTTATCCACTAAATCATAGCCAATTCTTAGTGATTACATAACTATTGATTTTTATTTCATGTTTAAATTATTAATCGTATGGTTATACGATTATTATTTGTGGTCACAGTACTTATGACGTTCCTTATTTTACATTAATTATTTGCGAATTTGTAATTCGTTTTTGAGTTGAGGCCAATTTAATTGCGATTTTTTTTAATGTTTAAAAAACATCATATTCACAAGGTCATCTTCTTGTAACTGTCTCGCGAAGAGACCTTAAGAATGCCATTTTAACTAGAAGAGGTAGAAAAACCCTATTAATATTCAAAAAATATACCTGAACGTCAAATTTCAGCTTCTCGGAGTCAAATTTGTCTGAGTGTTCGAGAAAATCAATATACAAAATACCGTCGTAGGGCTTTATGAGACGTTCGCTACGATCGTTCGAAAATATGTTAATTTAACATGTAAATATAAAGTATTTATATACAAATTTCAAAACGCACTTTACTTAGGCCACTCCTGCACTCCATAATTTACAATCAAATTATAAAGTTTTTTCAAAGTTGGTATGTCATTTCAAATTCACTCTGAATTAATCCCCATCCCCCGTGAGAGTGTAAATGTATAGATTTTTTGGTATAAAAGTTCCTTATAAGACTTATCTTACCTCTGTCCACTCGGACGTGTGCCACACTGGTTCGCAGATTTTCGACTCCGGACACGGCCTGGTCAGTTCTGGCATCTTGCTGGCCTCGCAAGCGTCGTTCGGGAACACAGTGCCTTCTTCATTCGCGCAGTGGACCTCCCTGGACTCCATCCTGGGACTGCAAGATCCATCGCACTAAGGGAACAAGTGCTGTTGAATATTTGAGCTTACAAATAGTAAAATACTGTAGAATAAAATTTGAAAATTGTAGCTCCAAAAGTTAAAAATTATATTTAACAAATAAAAGAACCTCATAGAAGGTATTGCACAGGAACTGCAGTAAAAAATTGCAAATGCCTTAAATATTCATGACAACTAAGCAGACACCTCAATTAAAGACTTGTTTTACCTACTTATAGCGAATTTTTGAAATTTTTTCATTCCTGTCAGAGTTTAACTTATTTGCATAATTAACTCATTGGATGGAATACACCCTCACCGCAGAATGGTGTTTTAAAGACAGAAAATAGACATCTCCAGCATGTATGGGGCCAAATAATACCCGTGCACACACCGCATAAAAAAATTGCCTTCGAACTACAGTCAACACATCTTCAGGTAGATATCCAACAAATGAAGCTTTTATGGGAAATGTTAGGACTTTAATTTGGCAATTTAGAAAATATGTGGAAATAAGCAAAGCAATTACAGTGGAGAGGGGAGATGTATGGATGTCCAAAATCCATCTAAAAATAGTAGGATCTCAACAGTGGTACCTATTCCTTGATGTCGCCCGGAATATTAATAAAAACATCGTGGAAAGATGTAGAAAAAATGCAAGATCGTCTTTTAGTATTTCTCAAAAGTGTGTTTTATTTTACTTTATTTTCGAAGAAATAACTGTCTCTTTACAATACCTTTCACGATATTTGAGAAACTCATTGTTTAGGGCATCAGATTCTATCAAGCTTTTATTACAATTTGATTCATTACAACAAAAATAGCTGAACTAGTAAAAAACTGTGAAATTATTTTTCTGTTGGTGAGAGTTGGAATGATTTTGATCTTCCTGGAACTTCAAAACATTCTTTAGTTGTCCTTTAATGGATATTTGAGGCACAAACCCTTTGAATAAGTTTGTCAACGTAGTTGAGTAATTGGTAAATAAATAGCATAATTACCCCACTCCAGTCAGAAATTATCCATTCTACTTCTTCGCAGGGTTCAAGAGTACAATTCTGCTGATCTTCTGGTCTTTCTTTAGAATTACAAAGGCTTTCGTCTACAACTTCACGGGTGTCTTTAGTCTGACATTCTACGCTGCGATTCTGGCTTCCAGTACCGCAGAGATTGTCACACTGTTAAAGAAAGAAGAACTTTCAGTATAGAAATGAAAATGAAGATAGCGACCACAGGGAGATTACAAAACTAACTCAATAACTATAAATTATAAATAACTTTTTATTGCTACTTTTTCCGCAATAATATCTAAAGTATAATATCTAAAGCATCTAAATTGCATTGTAAACAACGATATTGAATCTTCTTACATTAGAGATGTAGCTTTGACTCGTAGATAGTTCTTTGTTTTTTCATTTTTGTAGGCAAGAGTAATTAGAGGAGTGGGTTTCATGCCAAAGTAAGTATCTTGCTCAGTGACAGTGATACGATCATAAAAAAGAGGTCAGTTTATTTTAGTCATTTCCGGATTAAGTAGAATTTCTTAAGTATTTCTTTGAAATTAATCATAAGCAGCTTTGTGAGCTGTAGGAAAATTGAATAAATACCCAAATAGTTGCGCAAGTTATTAGTGCAAAAATAATTACACAAGTTAGGAGTACGCAGATAATATTTCAATCATGTTGGCCTACTATACTAGAGTGAAAAACTATTTCTCTTGGGAAATATTAAATATAAACCAATGAGGTTTTTTTCCCTAGAGCAGGAGAATTAATGAAACAACCGAACCAGGGAGGCT
This sequence comes from Dolomedes plantarius, assembly GCA_907164885.2. Lineage (NCBI taxonomy): Eukaryota > Metazoa > Arthropoda > Arachnida > Araneae > Dolomedidae > Dolomedes > Dolomedes plantarius. The sequence continues at coordinate 54,667,262 of OU015502.1, read as the reverse complement.
AAGGAAGCGGTGTATGGTTGGGAATGTAGTTATACGTTTTGTCTCCAGTATGATGGAATAGAGATAACCCTTAGATGTCTTTCTGTCTGTGAAATGTTAGATGACCGACTTTAATATCAGGAATATACTCAGTATCGCTCCTGGAGAAGACTGGAAATGTTAACTTGATTTTTCTTGACATAAAAAATATATGGAAAGATCTATAAACAACCCATCCAAACTGCCTGCTCATAGATTAAAAGGACAAAATAAATGTGAGCATGGAAACTTCTTTGAGATAAAATTAAGACTGTTTAATTGGTCGTCAAAAGAATGTCAAACATAGACTGATAAAGGACTTTCCTCTTTGGCAATTTTCTAGGGGGTCAAAACAATAAAAATTCTTGTTAAATCCCCAAGCTGTAAATAACGAAATTAATCTGTTGTTGTTGGTGTTGCTTATACCCCTTGACCGACAGCAACATCAAATTAAGGCCATTATAGACTATTTAGCTGAGTAATACATCTCCGGTTTTAAGTTAGCACCACAAGGGTTGGAATCCGACTTGGTTAACGGACCGGTCACTAATTTTGAACCGAGTCAAGTGACAAGACCGGTACATTTGACCCCGCACCTCCAGAGGTAAATTTTGAGAACTCAGAGGACAATGCAGGCATGACAGATTTTACGTACACCAGCCGCAATCAGCGACGAACATCGAGCCAGAGACGTTCAGATCGCTGGCCCGCTGCTCTTGCCAACTGGGCCGCCACGCTCAAGAATTTTCTTTTCTTTTGACCATTAAGTCTGTGCGTAAAAGTATCTAGAAAGGAAAGAAAATACATTTTAAATTGTACTACCTAGTGTCCTATTAGAATGCTTGTAGCTTTTATATTCTGCAACTCCATGGTGGCATCAGCCCAACTCTTACACAGAGTGTGAAGATCATGTCCCCAGGAGCAATTCCAAGGGGCGTTAGGCCCATGTGTTATACCCCAAAAGAACAATCTATATATAATATTTCTAAAATGTGTATTTTGTGAGATCTCTTTTTCTCCCTTCATACATAACCAAGATCGATAAATGAGGTACCATTGTAAAGATTACGTTCTCCGCATCTGACGATTTATTAATTTAGAATTGCACATCTTATTGTTTGTTTAAAAATCGAAGTATAAACATTAAAACATTTTTTCTTCCCCTAGATGGCACGCGCGCTAGCTTTCTTTATTTTACCATCATCAATCGTACCGAACTCTTAAATTTAAAAATCGTTTGTTTTTATTATCATTCTGTGATTTCATTAATGAGTTTCTTTATTGGAAACATCCGCGTAGGTGTACATTATTCATTTTGCATGGAAAAACCATATATTATTTATAGAAGGGGATTTTTTGTGACGATTCCTTTCTCTCCCTTCATAAGTAACCAAAATTGATAAATGAGGTACCATTTTAAGGATTAAGTTCTCCGCTTCTGACGAATTGTTAATTCAGAATGACACATTCCATCGTTTGCTTAAAAATCGAGTGAAAAATTGACTTTTGGCTCTAAAGTTCATTCCCTGGATGCGTCGAAACGGCACAGTCAAACATTGTGCAAAAAGAGGTTTCTTAATGTAAACATCACATTTTCCACGAGTTTGTGTCATATTTAACTTTTAATATTGTCTACAAAGGTATTTTGACGTGTACATATCACTCACTCCTCTCAACAACGTCATATCTCAAAAAACATGATTTTTCAGGAGAGTGGCTTTAAAGTTTAAAAGTAGAATCAAAAGTATTAAAAATCAATATTAATTCTGATCTCTAGCGGCAAATATTTAGCGGGGAGATATGACAATATTGCAGGAATATACTACTCTTTCAGGGCATTCTGAAAACAGGTATAACTAAAAATGGGCCTGTTTTTGAGATATAACGTTGTTGAAAGAAGTGAGCGATATTTCATGTTCCCCTGTTTTCTCCTATGCTTTACCTCCAATATCGTGTCTACAGGAGTTTTGTAATTGGTTTTGTATCATCTTTACGCACCATTGTTATTTGGCAAATAAAGAATTGTTACAAATACTATTATGGGCCGTGGCGGCCTTGTGGTACAGCGCGCTGGTTTTCGGTGCTGAGGGTGCTCAGATCGAATCCTGGCGAAGCGCCACTAAAACACCTCCGTTTGTGGCGTCCCTTCATAGGGGGCAATGGTGGTCTGCCTATATGGCGCCCCCATAATAAAATGACCAGAAAAACTGCGGTGAATTATAGGTGAATGTCTTCACGACAAGTACCTCCACATTTGAAAAAAAAAACTACTATTATACTACGATGTTGCAGAAATATACTACTCTTTCAACTCTGCAAAAGAGTGGTGTTACTCTGCAAAAAGAGGTTTCTTAATGTAAACATCACATTTTCCACGAGTTTGTGTCATATTTAACTTTTAATATTGTCTACAAAGGTATTTTGACGTGTACATATCGCTCACTCCTCTCAACAACGTCATATCTCAAAAAACATGATTTTTCAGGAGAGTGGCTTTAAAGTTTAAAAGTAGAATCAAAAGTATTAAAAATCAATATTAATTCTGATCTCTAGCGGCAAATATTTAGCGGGGAGATATGACGATATTGCAGGAATATACTACTCTTTCAGGGCATTCTGAAAACAGGTATAACTAAAAATGGCCAGTTTTTGAGATATGATGTTGTTGAAAGAAGTGAGCGATATTTCATGTTCCCCTGTTTTCTCTTATGCTTTACCTCCAATACTGTGGCTACAGGTGTTTTGTAATTGGTTTTGTATCATCTTTACGCACCATTGTTATTTAACAAATAAAGAATTGTTACAAATGAACCGGATCTGCTTTCATCGTAAATACAAACCACCAACCTCGCTATAAAATTAATCGTATTTTATTCGTATGTGAAAGTTTCGCACGAGCCACCTAGTAAAAATATAAAAGTTCTAAAATCCATCCTAAAATTTGAAGGCGTAACTTAGAGATAACCCCTGGGTGCTCTTTGATCACGTTTACGCCTTTCGATATACTACATTAAACTCAACTAAACAGTCAAACTACAGTTTCAAACGGACTAGTAATAAACTTATACTAACACTTCAAACAAATCAGGTTTTAAAATCTTTTTTTGACACATTGACTGAAAGTATCCTTTTGAAACAATTGCGTTTTAAAACATCGGACGATTATACTTACTTCTGACCATTCGCCCGTCACCCAATCTTGGCACTCTTTGTCCACGTTACAGGATCTCATGATTAGTGCTTCAGGTTGCTCGCACGTTTCATCTGGCACTACAACGATTTCCCCGTCTTTCTGTTGGTAGCAGTAAACGACGCGAAATTGCGTGCCTCCACCACATTCCTGGCTGCATTCACTCCATTTTACTACCCTCATCCTAGTGACAGGAATACATTAAAATATTAGACTTAAAGGTATTAGGGAAAAATGCCCATATATCTCTTGCAGATCACACGCCAGAAATAGTTGCTATCTTTCGTAGCTCTCTCGAAACCCAAAAATTTAAACTCTTTTGAAACATATGTCATAATTTCGTTGCGTTTTATACATTTAGTCACTGGAGAAATCTCTATCTTAAAGCGTGTCTACTCGGGGACTAGGGGACTGAATGTCCGTATGTCTCTTGCAGTTCACTAACCTGAAATAGGTGTTATCTTTCGTAGCTGTCTCGAAACCCAAAAATTTAAACGGTTTTAGAAGAGATTATATAATTTTCTTGCTTCTCATACGTTTGGTGACTGAAGAAATCTCCTCCGTATCTCAAAGGGTTCATACTAGGGGACTAGGGGACTAAATGTCCGTATGTCTCTTGCAGTTCACACACCTGAAATAGGTGTTATCTTTCTCGAAAGATAACACCTATATGTAGTCGTTTCTACTGTGGCTGGTGTATACGCTAAACCTGTTCGACCCCAGAGTCGAGAAACATTACTAAAACAACACAAACATTTTATTATTTAAATTCCACCTCTCCTGTTACATCTGCTCGGGAATATATATCTGGGGATCCGCTTCTGTCAACGCCCACGTATCTGACTTGTAACTGTTCGCGTTTTCAAACAGCTCTGAAGAAACTTACTGCGGTGCTTCGAAGGAGGCGTGGGAATCAGTCGAATTCCAATCGGGTAGACTGGTCAGTTGTTTTGCATCGCCGCATACTCCCAAACCAGTCTCATGACTATGACACGTACCTCTCTGGAAAAGTAACACGACGATCAAAACGAGTCTGTCGTAACGGAGGTGAGTGTTCTGGATACATCTCAGGTGGTTTAAAAGAGCTTTGAGGTGGGTTATAAAAACCACTTACATGTAACCCAAAGGCGGGCTTTAATCTGTCGATCGAAATAGTCTGTTGTTTATCTCGAATCATCAAAGTGTAGTATTTGTCACAACGTTTCAGAAATTTATATGGTCCATCGTACGGAGGTTGTAGCGGTTTCCTGACGGAGTCCCGACGGACAAAACATGAGACGATTTTTGTAATTCGGGATGTACAAAAAAAGTATGACTGGTATGATGTCGGGTAGGTCTAGGCTGCAAATTGTGAAATAAGCGACGCAGTTTGTCAATAAATTGTTGAGGAGTGACATTATTCGCGGAAGGGGTGAAGAAATCACTGGGCAATCTGAGAGTTTTCCCATATACTAATTCCGCTGGAGTAGTGTCTGAGTTCTCTTTAACCGTACTTCTAAGTCCGAGAAGAACGATTGAAAGAACATCTGTCCAATTTGTGGGGCCATGACATTTTAAAGCAGTAGTTAATGGTCTATAGAAATTTTCGATTAACCCATTACTTTGTGGGTGGAAACTTGTAGTGCGATAACGCTGAATATCGAGTAGCTTCATTGAACTGCGAGACAACGAAGATTCAGACTACGTCCCCCTGTCAGTAGTGATGTACGTTGGCATACCGAAGCGGGCGATCCAACCTGAAAGAAGTGCAGAAGCAACTGTTGATGCTGAAATGTCAGAAATTGGCAAAACCTCCACCCACCGTGTGTAGCGGTCGATACATGTGAGGCAATACCGGACACCATTTGAGGGCGGAAGTGGTCCAATAATATCGATGTTTATATGCTGGAACCGTTGTGATGGTACATTTATATTTTGCATAGCACTATGCGTGTGCTTATGTATTTTAGTCCGTTGACATGAGAGACATTCTCTTTTTCACTGAGCACAGTCCATGTTTATTGTTGGCCACGCGTACCTTGAGCGAAGAATTTTCGATGTAGCTCGAATTCCAGTGTGTGACATGCTGTGTAGCGACTCAAAAACTTTTTTCCGGTGAGACGCTGGAATGTAAGGACGTATTATGCCATTTCTGGTATCGCAGTAAATGTTTTTCGTAGTACCTGGAAGCTTAACTGGCTCTAATGATAAAGAATTGTTAGTTTTTAGCAGTGACTGCAGTTCTATATCCGTTGCTTGGGAGTCTGCTATTTCGTCATAATCAATAAAACTGGAAGAGCTGATTGTTTCTATACGAGAAAGGATATCAGCTGACATATTTTCAGACCCTTTTATATGACGAATGTCGGTACGAAACTGACTAATAAAGACAAGATGACGGTGTTGCCGTAGCGTATACTTATCCCGCTTCTGACGGAAAGCATATATTAAGGTTTATGATCGGTATATATGGCAAAAGTATGAGCGTCGAGCATATGGCTAAAATGTTTAATTTCAAGATAAATAGCTAACAACTCCTGATCATAAGTGCTATAACGTGTCAACCTTGGAGTTAATTTAAAAAAACACACAAGGGGTTGAAGGGTATTGTCAACGAGTTTATGTAATGCACCACCAACAGCGAAATCTGAAGCAACAACGTGAAGTGCAAGTTGTGCTGTAGGAGAAGGGTGGGCTAGAAGTACAGCCTGTTGAATTTGTAACTTGCATTTTTCAAAATCTTCAAGGGATACAGAATCCCAATTAATTTATTTATTTTTAGACTGTTGATCTTTTAACATATCATGTAATGGTTTCTGAACAGCTGCCGCATTTGGCAAGTGTCTTTTATGAGATCGAGAAATGCCTTTAGACCATTTATAGTGCTGGGTTTTTGTAAATGCTTGATAATTTCTGGTCGTTCTGGTAATGATGTTATACCTTTAGCAGTTACTAGGTGACCTAAGAAGGGAATTTCGTTTACCCCAAAAATTGCCGACATTCAGTGTCAGGCCGTATTCGCTGAACTTTTGTAGGACTTGAGTCAAGTGCTGCAAATGCTCTTGTTCTGAATCACTGAAAATTTAAATGTCGTCGAGGTACATGTAAACGAATGGAATGTCTCTAAAGATTTCATCCATAAAACGCTGGTACGTTTGAGCCGCGTTAAAGAGGCCAACATTTAGATATGGGAACTTGAACAAACCGAAACAGGTAGCAATAGCAATTTTAGGAATATCTTCCTCGTGTATCGGGATATGGTAATATGCACGTACAACGTCTAATTTTGAAAATATAATTTTTCCAAAAAGAGCATGTGAAAAATCGTGTAAATGTGGTATCGGATAACTGTCTGGTACCGTTACCGCATTTAGACGTCTGTTGTCTCCGACTGGTCTTATCGATGTGTTTTTGACAACTACGTGCCATGGTGAAGACCATGGACTTTTTGACGGACGGCAAATTCCCTTTTCGCACGTTAAATTGGTGTTATCTTTCTCGAAAGATAACACCTATCTTTCGAGATAGGTGTTCTAGCTGTTTCGAAACCTAAAAATTTAAACTGTTTTTTAAGATATGATATAATTTCCTTGCTTTTCATACGTTTAGTGACATGAAAAATCTACTTCGTATCTTAAAGGGTACTAGGGGACTAAATGTCCGTATGTCTCTTGCGGTTCACACACCTGAAATAGGTGTTATCTTTCGTAGCTGTCTCAAAACCCAAAAAGTTAAACGGTTTTAAAAGGGATGATATAATTTCCTTGCTTTTCATACTTTTAGTGACTGGAGAAATCTCCTCCGTATCTTAAAGGGTGTCTAATAGGGGACTAGGGGACTAAATATCCGTATGTCTCTTGCAGTTCACACACCTGAAATAGGTGTTATATTTCGTAGCTGTATCGAAACGCAAAAATATAAACTGTTTTTAAAGAGATGATATAATTTCCTTCCTTTTCATATATTTAGTGACTGGAGAAATCTCCTCCGTATCTTAAAGGGTGTCTACTAGGAGACTAGGGGACTAAATGTCCGTATGTCTCTTGCAGTTCACACACCTAAAATAGGTGTTATCTTTCGTAGCTGTCTCGAAACCCAAAATTTTAAACGGTTTTAAAAGAGATTATATAATTTTCTTGCTTTTCATAAGTTTGGTGGCTGAATAAATCTCCTCCGTATCTTAAAGGGTGTTTACTAGGGGACTAGGGAAATATATGTCCGTATTTCAATTGCAGTTCACACACCTGAAATAGGTGTTATCTTTCGTAGATGTCTCGAAACCCAAAAATTTAAACAGTTTTTAAAGAGATGATATGATTTCCTTGCTTTTCATATATTTAGTGACTAGAGAAATCTCCGTATCTTAAAAGTTACTTTCAGTCTGTAAGCAATTAGCCTTTTAGAAAGATTAAGAATTTTCAGACTGAAAGCGCAGAGAGAAAGGTTTGGGCAAACATTTTCTTTCTGCTATTATTCGCGAGTTTTACTCTTATGTATAAGAAGTTCTAAAAGTGTTATTCCAGTTTGTCGACATTCCCGGTAATAGCATTAAATTAGGGGTGTTCAAAGTTTCACGTTCGAAGGCCACACCTATAAATTCATAGGCCACATCAATAAACTCGTAAAGTTCCGTGGGCCACACGTCTGTGAAATGAGTAGGATAGGCAGAGGAAAAAATTTATTATTTGAAAACGAGCTTCAGCTTTTGAGATGATTGCTTGATTTGCTTTTTATACCAAAATGAAGAAGAATAAATTTCTTCAAAACTCGTCACTGAAGTTTTGTGTGTATTTTAAAATGTTTTTTGTACCATTATAAATATTATTAATTTAAAAAAATTTTTTTTTTATTATTTTCTACAAACAACAAAAAAAATGGGAATTGAATCAATGTATTTTGTACTTTGTAATGCATGAAACAGAATGAATGCAGGACGTATAGAGGACATAACAACAAAATGCAATGACAATAAAACACATTATTAGAAGGATGGGTATCACCTGAACGTTAAGGAAAAACTTCACATTGCTTTTGCTTAACTAAAGCTTCGATATCAGGTTGAATCTGTGTTGTTGAGATTCGCTCGTTGCCTATGTGTCGTGGGCTACTTTACCCTTGCATTCATGATATTTATTGTCTGACAGGATTTGCCGTTCTACGGGTTTTTTCGAATTTATATCAACCTTTTGTTTTGCCTGACTGAAATGTTTCTGAGAGCCACTAAAATACCGTCGGTGGGTCACCCATGGTCCACGAGCCACCGGTGGAAGACCCCTACATTAAATGTAGCGTGTCTCTTAACAATATATTGTTATAAGTGAAAAGTTGAAAGGTATGAGATTGGTCAAAAGAAATCCCAAACTAAAATCGATACTAAATATGCAGTGTTTATGTAGATCAAAAATTCAAGATTTTAGAAAATCCGTTTCTCACCGAGAAGCATACGTAGGGCACTCTACAAATTGCAGATTACACCTGTTTATATAGATTTAGTCTAATTAAAGGACTGTCAAGTTTCTCAAAGATTTCAGTGACATGCATACCTACCGTAATGGCAGCAACCCTTAGCGATCATTTTTTTCTTGCTACATTATATTGTTCCATAGAAGTGCTGCATTTTTCCTGTTTTGCAATGCACAAAGTACTGAACAAACTTTCTAAAATTCATTCGACTGGTATGTGGCTTTTGGTCCTGAAATGTTGAAGATCTGTATCAAACGGAATGGGATCCTTTTAACATCTAAAATTTAATATAGGATGTGTAAATCCTCTGGCTTATTACAACAACTCTACCACTTTCACACATTATCAAGTTGACTAATTACAAGTTGACTAAGTACATATTAGCTACACTGAAAACCGAGCCTGGGTCTTTTTATCTCCAAGACAAATGGGCTGCACTACCGCAACACGAAGGCATATCATAAATCTCCAATAATAAACTTGGAAACTTTTATAATTTTGACTGCCCACGCTACATGTTTTATACGAAATGAAGATTAAAATAAATATATCAATTCCAAGCAAATCCGTTTCGGTAATTCGGCGAAGCTTAGCCTCAACAGAACACTAAGGATTAGTTTAAAGCTTTTATATGAGGGTCCATGAAATGGTAAAAGTCGATATAAATTTTGCAAAGAAAATACTTATAACAGACTGGAAGTGTTTGTAAGCCACAGAATAGAAAAAATACACCTTTTAGCGAACCTATAAGTGAGTATTAAAATTAGGTGATTTTAATGCATTTTTTTCTAACCAACATTATACGTTCGAAATCTTGATTTATGAAGATCTAGCACTAGCTAAAGATAATATGACTTACATGGATGGACATGGTTGGTTGTTGCAGGTTTCTTGCACATTTGGCTTGATGGCAGGATCGCAGTGTCTCTCATCCACAGTGTCCCTCTCAATTTCTAGTATACATCGCACAGACCTGTTTTGAAATCCTGAAATGAAGGAACAGGAAAAGTCTCAGTCAGAGGCTTGCAAAAACCTGATCACTGTTTTTCAATAGATATCTTAGGCTGAAAGGCAATCTGTTGAACAAGAAGCATAGTCTGAAAATGTAATCAAATCCTAGTTACTGAGAACTTTAGGGATAAAGATGGGAAAAATAGCTTTTTTAACCCCTCCCCTCCACAACAAATCATAAAATGGCAACTCTAACTAGTTAAAATAGCCCTTACTAAGGCTGAGATACGACTCTGTTGACATATAGATGGTAGAACAATATTTGAACAGCACGTCCATTAAAGATTTGGTCCACGGCCTGAAGAACTACACCTATTAGCTCAAAAATTGTTGCATTTTTTACGCAGTGAGGCTCTTAATTATTTCAGAAATGAAACGTTTAAGGTAAAGTTCCTTGTTATATTGAGGTCTAGATTTTAAAAATCATATATAAGTAAAATTAAAATAAAAACTTATCGGAAGAGGTATGATTGACAGAGTCCTTAACAATATGTTGACAGTGACAAAATAAAATTCTGGTTTCGTCATTTAAAGCATTTATTATCTTTATTTAAAAGCCTACTTGTATAATTTATTGTAAAAACTTTTCCAAAAGCATACCATTTTGAGAGAAAAGTCTCAAATAATTTTAACAATACCTCCTCCACACGTCTTTGAACATTCCTCGAAGTCACCTGTCGTCCAGATATAGGAATTAGGTGAAGGTGTTTTGGTAGCTGCAGGAACTTTGTACTCATAATTGATACCCAGATTCTGTTCTTGGTAAAGAAGCTGCAAAGGAGATATTTGTATAGTATGGATTTGTTTACAAAATTCTGAAGTCTGAATTTCCAACAATAAGCATTGAGTGAATATGAATTTGAAAGAGCATATATAAATATTATTAATTATATATAACTATATATAACTATTGTATGCATAACTATTGTATATATAACTATTGTATATATAACTATTTTATATATAATTAATATTAATTATATATAATTATACATAACTATCATACTTTAACATTCTTTAATAGTAAATCTCATTGAAATGAATTTATTGCGCATTCATTTACTTGGAAACGTTTTAATATACTAGTAAAACTATATTAAAAGTTTTTCTTTATATGTACTACCTAGATTGTGAATATTCTATTGTTTATGATCTCGGATTCCGCGAAATAATTTTATGACCATTAGGGTTCCTTAAATTGACAAAAGTTTGTAGACCACTGCATTATAGCAAGGTTCAGAAAATGTATTTAACTTTGCAATGGCACACGGCTATTTTCGAACTGAACTCACCACTATGAAAAGGTCTTCTGTGGTCGGTCCGACGGCTCGTAGGGTCTCTTGTTCAAGGAGTCTCCTTTCGTGTCGGAAAATTGTTCCAGCAAACGATAACTCCTTCGGAAACTCTATTTTCCAGTTGCCGTTCAAGTAATATCTACCCTCCATATTTCTCACAGCTTTAGACAGAAGTAAAAAGGATGAAACAATTACTAAGTAATAATAACCGATCTTTGATGAATCTAATACAAATAATGAGGGTACTTATATGCCCACTATTTTCCTAATACAACATTTCAAGGACACGTTGTATTAGGAAAATAGATTTAATAGATATTTTATTTTTTTATCTTTAAAGTTAGGTGTCCTTTACGCAACACAAAATTGTTCTAGGAAAAGTTAACTCTTTCTGAAATTATATTTTCCAGTTGTCATTCAAGTAATATCCCCCCCTCCGCATATTTTACAGACTTAGACAGATTAAAACCATTAATTCAAAATTATCTTAATTCCCAATCTTTGCTGAATCTAAAAAAAACATTTAAGATGCCTTGATTCCTACTGTGTTTTTAGTCGAACGTTTTAGTATTTTCCAGAACTCTTAAGCACACTTTTTTAAACATATTTTAAAAGGACAATGTAGCGGAAAAGAAAAATGCATGAATTTATACTTAAATTCCCCGTAACATTTTAAAATATTGTTTTAACATTTAAAATTATTCTTGTTAAAATATTATTTTTATTGTATATTCGATATTCATTCTAATCTCAAACCCATTGCTGTCATTTTCTATTTTAATTTCTCCACTCTGTTTTATATTCTGTTGCCTAGTAACGCTGAGAGTTTGTTATCAATTTTTGGCTACACTGAATAGAAAAGAAAAGAATTGTTTTATAATATGCTCCGTGGCGTTAGATGAGTAAATATTAGTTTTTGCATACATTAAAATGTTTAAACAAATATGCAAATAAATATTGGATTGTTGAACAGATTTATATGTAAGTAATATGTGAGAACATAGCACTCAACAAATGCACTTAAAAATCTAATTTTTATTTTATCTTTCCCTACATATAAAAATTAATTACTAAAAGCATATGTCTAAAAGTTAGTTTTCTTTAGTTTTCCAATAAATTACTTTGTTTGATGTAACAAGAAAATTAACACCCATTTTGTGTGAAAGTAGACTGTAAAGAACATATCAGACATTAGACGTTTGATTTCTGCAAAAATGATCATATAACATTAAAATCATGAATATTAAACCCATAAAAATACACGGTTTTAGATTTTCTAAATACCTGCCAAGGTGTTATTGATGAAAATCATCATCTTTTTCTTCCTTTGTAATCGTCGCCAATGCATTGGTGTTTGTTTTATTGGTAATTTTCGCTTACTTGAAAAAGGCAGAATCGCGAATTTGTCAACGTGATAAACAACAGTCCCTTGGTGCTAAAATCTGATATTTCTACATACTATTGACGTTTATGGTACTTACAGGAAATGCGTTTTAAAACTTCAACAGCCTGTTGCTCAGTCAAGGCTGCAGTGTACTAAATCTACTGGATTCGCTCCCCTCAATATTAACCTATGGAGAAAGTCGAGAATGAATTTCAGCGTCCCGCCAAGTAGGCACACACCAATTTCTGATGTCCGGCCGTCGCGATAGTGGCTGTTCTATTTCGGTCCCTCATGTCCGAACACCCAACACAACTATCCTCTGGCCAAAATAACCCAGAATAATATCTAAGTCCACTTAATCAAATGCACTCTACCGTTCGCCCCTCACACGCGATACAAACCAGATATCCAAAAACGTCGTCCGCGACTGACTATTAAACTTTAATCTCTCTTTACTGCAAATCCATTATATTATCACTCACTAAAAGGCAACGCCGACCCCCACCATCATACTCTCAATTAGGCATCAAAACTCATCCCTCGAAAGAATTTTTTAACATCTATAATTACTTATTTTACAAGTAATACTTAAAACAATTTCAAGAGTAACTTAAATTGTAACATTAATTATAAATACCCCCAACCTTATTTAAAGTAATCCTGCGTTACACTCAGCTGTCGTCCAATTTTTCCATTTTTTTCCTTTCTTTCTTTTTTTTCCTATTTTTTTAAATTTACATAATATTACAATGATATGTATCCTGCTCGGATATCAACATCTACATATTTTACAAACAGGTTTCCATATTACAATAATATGTATCCAGCTCGGATACTACCATCTACATATTTTGCAAACAGGTTTCCATACTAAAATAATATGTATCCAGCTCGGATACCAACATCTACATATTTTACAAACAGGTTTCCATATTACAATAATATGTGTCCAGCTCGGATACCAACATCTACATATTTTACAAACAGGTTTCCATACTACAATAATATGTATCCAGCTCGGATACCAACATCTACATATTTTACAAACAGGTTTCCATACTACAATAATATGTATCCCGCTCGGATACCAACATCTACATATATTACAAACAGGTTTCCATATTACAATGACATGTATCCAGCTCGGATACTAACATCTACATATTTTACAAACAGGTTTCCATATTACAATAATATGTGTCCAGCTCGGATACCAACATCCACATATTTTACAAACAGGTTTCCATACTACAATAATATGTATCCAGCTCGGATACCAACTTCTACATATTTTACAAACAGGTTTCCATAATACAATGATATGTATCCAGCTCGGATACCAACATCTACATATTTTAAAAACAGGTTTCCATAAGGACTTATACCACTCAAAGTAAATTAACAAAGTAATACTTAATATGAAATAAATAAATAAACATAAAGAATTTATAATAATTGTAATTACTATCTTAACTAACAAAATTTATCAAAGTGACTTTCATTTATCACATTATTATATATTAAACATTTATGCATACTTGTAACTCAGTACCATTTTCTGTATTCGAACTGTTGAACCAAGGCTCCGGAAGCTAGAGCGAAAGCTCCACGTCACCCTGTCTTGTCTTCCAATCTATTTTCATCAAAGCTAACCTCCAAACTTCATCTTAAACTAATTAGCAATTATTGTTTACTATTTTTACAGATAAAGTAACCCCTAGTTCTTTATTATAATTATTTTAACTTATTTATTTATTTAATAGTTTTAACTTAACTCTAAATCTATCAACTTTACTGCTCTCTACAATTTACACATCTGCACCGCAGCAACACTAATTATTCGCTGTCACATTATTGGCCATTAGTCTAACTGGCATCTAAATACTGGCATCTTTTAATGTTTTATATGTTTGGCATTGGTTCTACAATCCAAGTTATAGCTAGCTTAAATTCTGCACGTAAGTTTATTTTGCATATTTTTAATACCTTACCTCTATAAAAGTGTCTTATATCGTATAAATGTTACATTTTATATTGCACGTTTTAATCCTTCAAAGCAGAAGGTCACATATCCTGACATGTTGCATTTTATAATGACTGTGCCAAACTGCTGATCATGTTGCTTATTTTCTTTCCTTTTTTTTCCACTGTTTACATTCTATACTGTAAAGCAAGTTCTAATTAACTTATATTGTCGAACATTTAAGTACAATATACTTTGATTTACTATGTTATTTGAGCATATATACCGTATGTTTGTAGATTTTGTATCACAATATATATATATATATATATATATATATATATATATATATATATATATATATATATATATATATATATTATACTAATACACATCGTAAACTTTTACACAAATATATATGTCGTATGCATGCTTCATTTTGAGTTTACCTCATGCCATAAAGTTTATCAATAAATATTGTATACATTACAATCTTGATTCGTTTCTACTGTTGAAACTTCACGCTAAATTTTGACTACAAAACTGAGTGCCCTTTTTTTAACGATAATTGAACTTTTATCCATTTATTTATTTGATTGTACAATTTGTATTTACATGTATGTATATATATATTTCTCTTCCCGATTTTTATTTCCGTCAATAAATTATATTATTCTAAACCTATTTGAGAATGTTATTTGTACATTTCAATTCACTCTGATTAAGCTGACTTTTTCCTGGGTGTTTTTATAATTTAACAGTTGTACCAATATAACAAAATTCTATTTCACAAAGCAGCTCCTGTTTACAGAAGAAAATAAAAGAAAGGTAAGTAAACAATACAATTAATCGTCAGTAAAAGGGATATGAAAATCCCTTAACACGTGTATAATTTTCTTTATCGCCTTCTTACAATAATAATCATTATAGATTTTAAATTTATCCCAGTTGACAAAATCACTGGGTAAGGTCTCTCTTATCTGTTTGAAGTTATTACAAACGAATAAACGATTTTCTACCGTTTGCGTCTGACCACAGAAGCAATGATAGTTCTTACTGTGGAATCTCTTCTGATAGGCCGCAAAGCAGCCGTGGCCAGTTATTGCTTGATTCATGAGGAAGTCCCCGCATAAGCGGTCTTCACTGACAGTCTTATAAATTTGGTATGTCCATCTACCTTTTTCTGAGTTGTTCCAATCTTGCTGCCATATATATAATTCATTATTTTCAATTTTCTTTTTAATTGCTTTCCTGGTATATTTATTAGTAACATTAATAAAATCACAAGCTGAAGTCCCTTTGGATGCCATGTCGGCCTCTTCATTACCCAGTATCCCAACATGGACCTTCACCCAGTGCAAAAATATATCCCTTTTAATCTTTTTATCGTTTTTTTCTTGGGGGGGGGGTAACTAGGTCTCCTTTATATTTAATTGATTTAAGTGCCTCAAGGGCACTTCTTGAGTATGTGAAAATATCACTTCTTTTTATATTCTTTTTTTATCATTATCTCAATAACCATTTGAATTGCTCGTAGTTCCGCGATAGAGTCACCGCCCCCTATACGTTCTTTATAGATTTCCTTTATGCCCTCTTTATAGTGCACTACTCCCGCACCGATTTGGTTTCCTGTTCTTGATCCATCTGTATAAAAAATGTCACTCGTCCTACATTTTTCCTGAAATGTCCAGTCGATACTCATCCACTCATCTACATCCTCTATCCTTCGGCTTCTTATAGCACAGTTTTCTGGATTGTAAATTTTATTTCCAATTGTAATTTCTTTACCGTCTTCATATAACATATTAACTGATACATTGCTCTTGCTTTTTGGTGAAGTGGTTTACAACCTGCCAGCACGCGAAGAGTATCAGTAGCTACAGTTCTATAGCACTTGGTTATTGCTATTAACGATGGTCTTTGAAGCTGTTTTAATTTGTTATTAAAAACCACTTGGTCTCTATACCATATTACAGCTCCATACAGGAGTAACTGTTCGATTACAACTTTATATATCTCTTTAATTATTTTAGCATTAACGCCCCGTGTTTTTCTAGTTATGCGTATCATTTTTTATAGTATTTTCATTGACTTTTCTTTTAAGCTGTTCAGGTGAGGTTTAAAATTAATTTTGTTATCAATAATAATTTCTAAGTATTTAATTTCCGTGCTATAATTGATATTTTTATTTTCTAATAATATAGAAGATTTCCTTTTAACGTTACCTTTATTCATAACTACTGTGTATTTACATTTCTCTATACTAAAGTCCAGCCTATGCTTGGCTGCCCATTCCTCATACCCCATCAACGCTGCTCTTGATAGAGTTGAGAACTTATAAACTACTGGACTATGTAAAATTACCATTATATCATCTGCAAAAGCTTGCAATATATATTCATCATCTATTCCCTTCTTCTTCTAATAACTCATTAATTGTGATCAGCCACGGGACCGGTCCTAAGGACGAGCCCTGTGGCACTCCCACATTGTAGCCATAATCAAAGGCATTCAATATGACTTTCCTCCCTGTTATACAACTTTTTATTGCGTTATACAATTGTTTTTTAACTTTATATTTCTTCCTCATTTCAAGAATGCTACTTTTTCGTACCAAATTGAAAGCATTTTTAATGTCTAAAGACACTAAACATGTATGTTCTTTTATTATTTCTATTTTCTTTTATAACGCTAATAATATTATTTAAAGTTTGAATTGCGCCAATTCCTCTCCTGAACCCATACTGCTGATCTGAAAACAGCTTCTATTTTTCTAAGTAAATAATCAATCGGTTAGTTATTATTTTATCGAAAAATTTACCTATAACACGTAATGGACAAATAGGTCGGTAATAGCTAGGCACTTTTGGGTCTTTACCATCTTTGTAAAAATATATTACTTTAGCTCTCTTCCAGTCGCTTGGGAAATATCCAGAATTCATACATGTATTAAATAAATCACATAAGATATCTTTATCCGCCACATTTACTTCCATTACAATGCTTAAAGTAATCCCATCATAGCCGGGAGCTTTATTTTTTGCCGTATTCTCTATCATATATTATATTTCAGTTTTACTGATTTCTGTTATATCGTCCTCCATTTCAATTACTTCTTCCACTTCCCCCTGTTCCTCTTCTTGCTGAAAATGATATTTCGCCAACTCCAAATAAATATCATCCTCAATCTCTTTTACTTCCCCATCCTCTCCGGTCAACTCTTCTAGCACATTATTCCTGTTTTCTTTAATTAAACTTTCGACTCTACCAAATGTGTCTGTCACCGTGAGCATTTCCAGGTATTCTTTGAATTTAGCCTTTTTAGCTTTGTCAATCATCTGTTTATATATTGCACCAGCTTTTTTATATCTAATTCTCAATATATCTCTTTCTAAAGGCTCCTTTTTTTTTGTACCTTCTCCTGTGCGCTCTTTCTCTGCTTCTTTCAATATTCAGATCCGCACTCCACCATATCGCTTTCTTCCCCTTATTTATCTTCTTCTTTAAGCTATATTTTTTACATAATTTTATTATAAAATTATTTAAATTTTCTATAGCACTATCAATATCCATTTCTTTTATTTCTTCTTTCAAATACTTTAATCTTTCTCTTAATTCGATTCTAAATTCAAGCCACTTAAGACCTCTAAGTTCCTATCTTGGATTTCTTTCTTTTCTCCTTGTCTTATCGTTCATATCAATGTCGAACGTAACGGCGTTATGATCGGTTAGAGCAGGGGTGGGCAGACGTTTCCAGGGTACGGGCTACTTCTAATTTTTTCAAGGTGTTGCGGTCCACCCAGTAGCGTAGGTGTGGTGAGCTAAAAAAAGGTCTACAATATTTTATAACTTAATAATAAATACGGAATATGTACTTACCTACATAACTGCAATAAAAAAAACTTACTCTTTTAAAACCGCGTTTAAAGCAAAAAGAAAGATACAAACATAATAATAATAGCGACAAATATAATAATATCAAATGATGCATTTATTATCAAACAATTAAAAATTCATTCAAAAATAAATCATTTTCATCTAAAGTTAGTTCTCGTAGTTATAGTTAGTAGAAGGCTTAGTCTCCATACTTAGTCTCCATAAATATGTTACTTTTAGTATGCACGTCTTAGGTCTTAGTAAAGGCGGTCACCCCAAAATGTCTTGGTGGTCCACCGGTCGATCGCGATCGACTTAATGCCCACCCCTGGACTAGAGTAAAGTCATCAACTACCTTCCAATTTTTAATATATTGATCTTCCATACCGAAAGTAATAATTATATCGGGCCATCCTATGCCGAAAGGCCCATCATAAGTCGGGATACTATTAGGATCATTTCGAATTATGCCATTATATCTAATTACTAAATTGATTATTTCTTGGCCTCTAATATTAGTTGGCCGTTGGCCCCACAAAGTTGACCTTGCGTACCAGTCTCCCATGACTATGATCCTATTACCTTGATTTTTATGTCAAATTTCATTCAACTATGTCCACTGTGGTTCAATACGAGTCATATTACCATCAGAAGGGGGTAAATAAATTGTTATAAAAATTAACTGTTCTTCATTTCTTCCATACTTAATCGCAACAATATGATCCGTAGTCAAAATATTTATTTATTTAAAATTTCTTCTGATAAAAAGGGCTACTTTAGGCTCAAAATCCTTATATACTAGGTATACCAATATATAAGGATATTGACTAGGTATACCAATAATTTCCTTCTTATCCCCCTTTCTATAATACGGCTCACTAATAGATATAAAATCATAATTCATTTGACTGAGTCCCGATATTGACTAGGTATACCAATAATTTCCTTCTTATCCCCCTTTCTATAATACGGCTCACTAATAGATATAAAATCATAATTCATTTGACTGGCAAATTCTCTTACTGCCATTATAGAGTTATTAAGATTAATATGTACACAACTGTAAGAAACACGAAGATTGCTCCCGACAACCGCACTGGTCGACGGAATTCCGTCAATTGAAAAATCTGAATTTGATTGCACAGAATTAACAGGAAAAATTATTTGCATTATCCATAATCAGTTCTGCTTTGGATTCTTCCTACCTCTGTGCAATAACTCGGGCACATCCTATCGGAAGGACAATGATTTGTTTCAAATTTATCTGTATTTTTTGTATTATAAAATTTGAAATTAACGCACTCCATTTCTTTTACGCACTCACCCTCATGATCTTCTTGCCCACAGGCTCTACAAATTCTGTTATTTTTGCAATATTTCGCGATATGTCCCATTCTGAAGCATTGATAAGAAATCTTCGTTCGCAGATATTCTCGTATGTTCTATCTTCTCCAACTTGATTTTATTTTTTATTTTTCATGATACTTTTAAATGCGTGCCCATTCATTTCAACTATGACAATTTCACCCTCTCTAATACTAAACTTTGAAAAAACTTTCAATTTCCCCTTCTTTTAATTCTTCACTTTGATTTTCTAGCTTTACACATAACTCCTCCCTTTCCATTTTCTCTGTTACGCCATAAATTATGACTTGGGGTCTCCTCTTCATCGGCTTTTCTATTTTATAATTACTGGTTAATGTATCTTTACTGTTAATTTCATCTATTATCTTTTCCAGATCTTCCTCCTTATCTGTACCAATAATCACTCCGCGTCTACTAATTTTTCTAAAAACACTCACCCCCACCTTAATTTTAATTGGATCTATTTCACACTGTACTTCACTTTTTGTAATTTCTGAATCTTGATCTTCTTTAGAGGTTAATGTAACAACATGAACAGCTCCTTCATGTTTTTTCCTTGATCTGGATCTACTCCTAGGTCATTTAACCTTATCTGCATAGGTTTCTGTTAGGTCTTTAGCTCTTTGCAATTCATGCAGTAAGCCCCTCACATTGTGTATGACCTTATTGTTTATGAAATAGATCTACAATTATACAGAGATCTCCAATTATCTTATCTTTTTCATCTACCGGTGGGTCTTTAAGCCGCATTAAAGTTTGCAAAATTCTTTGATGACACTCTTTAACTTACGGAGAAAATGTGTCCACTATTGACAGGTACATGAATGCTGATAATCAAATTAGAATGGTATTCTCAGATGGCCTGAACTTTTCTGCACCTAGCAACAGCATTCACTTTCGTCCACCAAAGGAATTTAGGAGCGTTTAAAACACACTAAACCAAATTTTCCCCCGAATAATTTAAATTTAAAAATGTTATTTGCATTGAAAAAAATAAGAAATATGCCCCAAAGTGTAAAATATCTTTCCCTATTAAAGGGTATAATTTTTTTTAAAAAAATCTTTAAATCCAAGTCGGCAATACTTGGACACATTTTCTACTTAGGTTAACAATGAGGTGAACGAATCCAATAGGGTTAGTACACAACAGACTTATAAACAAGTTTCTGAACTAAAAAAATACCATTAACACCAACTACTACGAGCATTGTAATTTCTTTCTGTCCCACACGCCTTCTCTACCAAGTTGCCACACCCGTTATTTTCTCTCATCCATAAACATAGGACATGGATCATAAACGCAAGTTGAAACTTTTAGGAAGACATTTTGAAATGGCTGTGCTTTTAAATTAAATTTTACCGATTGGGTGAATGATGGTTCTTGGTGACAAAGAATGGCAATTGTCTGACTATTCACTTCCCACTAAAATAATTTTGTATTTAATCGCAAAAGTATGCTACTTTCTTTTGGAAATATAAGATTTATCCTGGTTAAAACTTAATACAATATCTTAAAAAATATGATTGTAACACTTTGATATTGCAAATTACCAAGAAAATTTTCCGCCGGCTCAGTTTTCTGGATCATAATTGATGTAGCTCCTTCAGGGATAAGAAGTATATCGTTATAGCCTGTAATATAATATAAGATGAGTTAAAATCATTTTACCTAACAAAGCATTTTTAATGAGAAAGTATAGGTAGTACACGTCAAAATAGTTAAACGTTGCATTAGGACTTAACAAAGTCTCTGATATGCATGTTCTTTCTAATAAGATGCATTAATTGTTACAAGGGTAAATAGTTCTATAAAAATAAACTGGAGGAAACTAGGGTAGAAATTACCCATCAAGGAATCAGAGTTTAACCAAGCCGCTAGTATGAATAGTTTCTAATAAGATTAATCAAAATTTATAATGGTCCAGAGATAGACTAGTGGTAGTGTGGTGGCTTTCGGTACTGCGGGTGCTCGGATCGAACACCAACAAGCATCATGAAATTCCTTATTGTCTAGGCCGGATATGGGCACTTTAAATCTGTAGACCAGAAAGTAGTCCCTCTATGATGTCAGAGAAGGTGGGAGAGGGTATGATAACCCCAGATGTCGCCTCTGCGGGTGCTCGGTCAAAATTGAGGTGGCACCTGGCTAAATCAGACTCCGACCCATGTGGTACCATTATAAACCGGAGACGCACCTTTCAGCATGCTAGCCTATATGGACCTGGTCTGGAATACATTCTGGTTAGGTGGCATAAGCAACAACAACAGCAGCAAAATTAATGTAGGTAAGTATTTTCAAAAATATTAAATACTCGGGTAGGAAATATCCCTGCCGAATATTTTGTGGCTCTTATGGAAAGAACTTCCCTATGTAGACTACATACAGAGTGAGCCAGTGGTAGTCTAGTGGTAACGCGTCGGCTTTCGGTACTGAGTGTGCTCGGAGTGTATCCTGACATGCGCCATTAGATAATTTCGTGTCTATCCGTAGAACGGATAGTTCTTCTTTGAGGTCAGAGGGTGGGGAAGGTAAAATCCCCCCCAGATATCACACCTGAGGGTGCTCGGTCAAAATTGAGGTGGCACCAGGGGTGGGTTTGGTTCACCTATACGGCACTCACATAGAAAGAAACCAACAATTCTTGCGGATTATTTGCGACTGTCTTGATTGACAAGTGCCCAGCATTGGCAAACAACTACATACAGAGTTGGAATGCGATAGCTGAATCGCAACTTTCTGGGTCAACAATAGCTTTACATGGAACTCAAGTAACATATATACATTAAAAACAATAAATTACAGTATTTTTCCGACCATATTACGCGCCGGACGATAATGCGTATACTCAACGGCCACCTCCGCTTTCGCGTATTGGCCAAGTAGTACCTGAAGACCGATCACTTACTCTGCGCATCGTAACTTCACCTTTCACAGAGTAGCACAAGCACGTATTGCTTTAGGACAAACGGTGCAACAGGAGCTATCGCCATGTGGCGAAAGTCGAGGGCCCCAACGTCCATGTCACTCTTAGCCCGGACCATCGCCCGGTTTCCAGCCGAGACTACGTGGAACCGGTGACAACCGAAGCCATGAGGGTGATCCCTCACGGCTTCAGTGACTTCCTCAGAGGATCCCACTCCCCCAGGAGACTCACAGTCACGCTCTCCGTTACCAAACACAGAGATCCTCACATCGGACCCCGATGTTCTGGGAGCAAGCCACACCAACCCGACTCCGGCCCCTCGGCCGCACCGGACGATAAGACGCACCTCTAATTTATAGGAGGATTTTTATAAGAGAAGATTTTGATTTTTGTTAGCTACGTAAAGATATTTTTGATTTGTTACTTAATAAAGATAAAAAAGTATACATAATAAATATAATAAATAATCTATATAAAATATATATAATTATATTTTGATGTTATCTTCGGACCATAAGACACACTCCAATTTTAAGTCGATTTAGAAGAAAAGCAAAATTCTACCGTTGACAAAAGGTGAAATGAGTTATGGCAGCAATGCTTCGAACCAACTAAAAGGCTGTACTACAATACATCTCAGGAGCGTGAGCAAATGAAAACGGTCAAGGTTTATCAAGGATTTCTCTGTCACTTTATACAGTTGACTACTTCTACCCTAACTTGGGTATATGTTAATTGAATTGGCCCTCTAATGAATTAGAAACAACACACTTTCTAAAGTAATAACAATGTTTATTTAAACTTGTAAACAACAATAACTAACAGCAATAAAGTCTGAGAGAACGGGTATAAACACAGTTCAAGACAGTGAAGTTTGTATACTCCCAATATTCGACGCTAAAGTCGCACCAGCACTGCAGCACTATACTTTCCACCTACCAATACTACTATCCTTTGAAACGCCGGATTGGGAAGACTCGCGCCAGATTTCGACGCAACCTAAGTAATCGCTACAAAAGCAAATCGCTTGGGCAGCTCCAAACTAACCAGATTCTCGACTCTTAGACTCTCTCCCTTCTGTAATCTAGCTGCTCGGTATTTATACCAACGGCCTATGTTGAAATTAACATATCTGAAGAGGATTCTTTAAATTTATGCACTTAATAGTTCGATTATTGTCAATCGAATCTTAGGTAAACCTTACAACTTACCAACTTTAAAATTATCTTCCTTCAATACGCCATGGATTAGACTGAAACTACTATTATCGTCCTCGCAGTTTCTGCACTGATCCTCCTGCTCCGTAGATCCCAAAACGTTGTCGCATCCGACGGGCTAAGGGATAAAAAAATATTCGAAATTGAAGTAGCAAATCTATATATATAAAACAGTTCCGTAACTGACTGACTGACTGACTCACTCACTCACTGACATACAACGCACAGACCAAACCGCTGGACCTAAAGGACTGAAATTTTGCATGGCTATTCTTCTTATGGTATAGGGGTGCACTAAGAGAGATTTTTGAAAAATTGTTCTTAGATTTTTTTAAATTAAATTTTTTAAGCTGTCTTTGTAACTTTATTTTAAGTTTGCATTTAAAATAATAATTTGAGGGTTATAAAATTTATATCACGAGAAAGATCCTAAAAATTCCTTTAAAATGAAATCTTTTTCGAACCTTTACCTCGATTTTCTGATTTATGGGGAATTTTTAAAGATTAATATTTAGAATTTAATTTATTAAATGCTGATCACTTGATTTCTTTATCTGGTACTTTAAATAAATTTATCGTCACGTGCATAACAACTAAATAGATAAAAAAAATATTTTTTTTCTTTTTAACGCAGCAGACGGTTGGATATTATCCAAAAAAAAATAAATATCCCTTACGATTTTTTTATAAATATATATATATATATATATATATATATATTTTTACATCAATTGTATACATTTACCGTTGTATTTAATTTGAATGTACTCCGTAGCGAAGCGAGGGTTTTCAGCTAGTAGCTTATATTTGCCTTCATTTGCCATGAAAATACAGTGGTACCCCAGTACTCGTCGTTAATTGGTTTCAGAAAGCACGAGTACCGAACACATTTTTCACTTACGGAGTAATTTAAATTGAATTAATTCGTTCCAGAAAACCAGAAATTTCTTATTTTACTAGGCAAAGGGAGGACCGTTATGGAAGAATGTAATCTTACGTTAAAACAAAACTTCCCGTACAGATCTTTTCTACGAAAACATAAATACTTATTTAGGCTCCCTGCCAAAATTTTATGCTCTTTGTGTTTCCATAACAGCCATCTTCATAAGGTCTACGGAAACCCTGTCAAGTTAACATAACTAGGTGTGACTGTTTGTTTTTCCTACCTCGGGATTAGTGGGTAGACTGACACTACTTCGTTTCAACTCCCAGGAAAACAACGACTTCAAATGATAATGCATCAATAGGGATCCAGTATCCATTTACATGACTTACTGCTGCTAATGCCGAACGAGACACTAAACGTGATATCCAAACACAAATATAAGTTTAAATGCTAAACTACATACATTACAAATATTTAAGCAATTCTAAAACGAACTATATGGTACATTTACAGTGAACTTTAGGCCTGAGGTAGCCTAGTGATATCGGCGGTATTTGGCGCTGAGGGTGCTCGGATCTAATCCCGGCAAGCGCCATTAAATATCTTCGTGTCTAGGTCGGACATGGGCACATTAAACCCGATGATCGGAAAGTCATCTCTATGATGTCAGATAGGATGGGAGAGGGTACGATCCCTCCAAATGTCGCCCCCTGGGGGAATGTTCGGTAAAATTTGAGGTGGCACAGGGCTAAATTGGACTCCGACTCTTGTGTTGGCTTTATAAACCGGAGCCGCACCCCTCAGTCCACTAGCCTATAAGGGCCTGGTGTGGAATACTTAAAGGCTAGGGGACATTAAAAACAACAACATGAGCCATGAAAAATGCGCTAATTCACTAAACTTCCTCCGCCCGCCTATTGGCACTCGGAAATTACTGACGACTCACCGCCTTGATAGCATCCTCCTCGAGTAGGACCCGCAGGCCCAGAAACTTGGTCCCCCGGACGCGAATTTCAAATACGTACATGGATCTTGCAACCGAAGGCGGGGTTAACCGTAACAGACAATGAGCACTTGTTCTTTACTACGCGTTCATTTGGACTTTGAAACTTTTATGTTTGTTTATAGTCTTTTTATCTAGTCACTCACCCTGTGTGCAGCGTTTGTTAGTTTTCTCGGTCGCTTATAAATTGGAAAGAAAATCAAGTATTTTTCTGTACAAAAAAATAAATCATAAGTTAACGTACCTTATTAATATCTAATAGAGACTTCGTATTTTTTAATAAAAAGCTACTTTCTGTCAACATTATTCAATTTTAGGAGGTAGAAGAGCATTTTCAATGTAAAAGTTTCTTGATTACCTTTAAAATTAGATGTTACATGTTGAAATGTTGCATCCACAAGAAATTTGAAAACACTAAGAACCATTCTAAAATCAATCAATTATAATTAGCAATCCCTACAATAGAATTAATATTGAAAAAAAGTAGAATATGTTGGATATATTTTGAAAAGGTTCAATCAAATTCTGACAATCTCCAAAAATGCCCGATTGAAATATACACAATTTTCAGTTTAACAGTCCGAAAATTTTTTCACCCAGGCAGAAAATGATTCTTTATCCTGGATATTCGCTCTTACTTCACATTCAAAGTTATCTTCATTTAAAACAGTGGAGGACACAATTTTAACGACAATCGATAAACTTTCATTATCCGCCATTAAACCGTTGAGTGCTTTTGAAAACAGAAAGCATGCGCTCGCGATCATTGGCCGTTACGGTTAGCCCCGCCCTCGGTTGCAAGATCCATGTACTTATTTGAAATTCGCTCCCCGGACCCTATCTCTTGGAGCTGATAAGAGCTCAAAATATTGCCCTGGGTGACACGCTCATGCTGAATCCTCTCGATTTATGCTTCACAATGTTCATTCTATTGATAATCGACTTACACCATATTCACATATTCATGTTGTAGTTAACTTTCGCCGTATAGGCTAACGCCGAGGTCGGTTTTCCTTTCTTGAATCTTACACCATATTCATACGAAGATAATACATACAATAATAATCACAATAATTCAGGTAATAGTAGGGGATCATATGTAGTCCCGTGGCGGTAATAATGATGGGAAGATGGGTGGATATTTTTTTTCACCAGACACTACCTGTATATGCATAATTTCCATGGTGTCACTCTTTGGTGTGTGGCGTATAGCAGTATTGACGTCATGAAGATGGCCGCCATGACATTCAGAAAATCCGCTTTAATTCATTTATTCATTGGCCGATTTCCTATTTTAATATTTCATAGTAAAGATAAATAAAATGTCTAAATGACATGCGTAGAATTAGGGGTGACAGAGTCGCCAAAGAGGACAAAAGGGATAAAGCGCGTCCAGCGAATAAGATGGTTGGTCCGTGGTTGGGAATTCCGTTGGGTCCGTGGTGTGGGATTCTTATAAAAGGGACGAAGAGCAGCCTCTTTGGTGGGGAGAAAGTATTGGGAAGCACATCACCATGAGCAAACACTCGATATAATATTCTATATCGGTCCTGCAAAAAGCTCGTGTGCTACATATATGCCGAAAGTTACTGTACTATGAGTCAACCAAATAATAGTTCTAACGAAAATCCGGCAACAGACTCCTTGCAGATCTGTAAGCACGGATGCGATAATTGCAAAAACCATAAGCCGACCCTGCCACGTTAAATCAAGCATTCCGTCGCCTGCGGTATAGGGTTGACCCACTAGACAGTGAACCTTTTCCCTTCTTAATGGTATGTATAAATACTTTATACATAAAATTATATCAATTTAGGCTTATTTATAATTAAACTTTAATACTTTAACAATACTGATAAACACCTTTCAAATATCCTAAATTATACAAGCACATTTTTTAATAGTATAATCACCATTCTAATTACACTCATGTCCATAAATTAAGGATAATGCCAGCTCCGGCAAATAAAGGTTCAGAAACAAAACAAACGTGACTTATTCATAAAGCCCACTTATTAAACAAAAGATAAAGAACAAAAAAGATGGTGTATGTATGATACCATTCATAAAAACTACGATTTTTGCTCCCTGGAGAAATTGTAAAAAATATCTCCTTTACAAAAACTTAATATTACATGGTTGGTATGGTGGTTAATACATTGTATGTCTCCCATGCGATGAAATATAGTCCGTACGACGCCTAGACATGCTGAGTATCAAATTATCGAGCTGATCTCGGGGAAGATTACTCCACTCAGCAAGCAATGCTCTCCCAAGTTCCGGTACACATGTAAGAGGTGGTTGACGGGCTGCAACTCGCCGGCCAAGCATGTCCCACACATGCTCTATCGGATTCAAGTCAGGTGAGAATTCCATACGGGTGATATCCTCAGATTGAAGGCATTCGTTTACGATGTTTGATCGGTGAGGATGGGCGTTGCCATCCATAAACACAAATTCTGCGCCCATGGCATCCCTAAACAAACGTACATGTTGTTCCAGAATGATGTCCCGATAAATGTGGCCGTTCGTGGTTCCGATTTGAACATGCAGATCTGTTCTGGAGCCCAATATAATTCCACCCCAAACGAGCAATCCTGCACCACCGTAACTGTGTCGTTCAATGATGTTGTCTTGGTGGTAACGGGTACCTCGCGTTCTCCATATCAAAATTAGACGTGAATCAGACTGCAAGCTAAACCTCGACGCGTCGGAAAACATCACACAAACCCACTGTGACGATGTCCACATTGCACGTTCCCTACTCCAGGCTAATCGCTGCCCACAGTGAGTTGCCTTGAGCGGAACACATCTAACAGGCCTGCGACCATATATACTAATATTTCTCAAACGTCTGTACACGGTTTGCCTTGAAACTGTGGTACCCGTGGCTGTAGATAGCTGACGAGACAGGTCGGATGCTGTGCTCCGTCTGTTTCTTTCGGCAGTTACTGCCAAATACCGGCCTTCATTCGGGAAGCGACCAGTACTGTAACGTCTATTGACATTTCCATCATCTTGGAATGGTTGCCAAAGTCTAGCTTAGAATGACACTTTGGGCAATTCCAAGTTCCTCGGATACTTCCATCTGAGTACGCCCACATTCCAGGCGGCCGATAATTCTACCACGTAAAAAATCATCCATATGCGTCCTCTGTGTCATAACTATTCGGTTATGGCACTGAGCGGCTTACAGAACGGTTGTGAACAATTTTACTTCTTTGCCACCATGCCTTATATACTCCTCTCTTACACTCTCGTCATTGTGACGTACTATCGGCGTCATATGGTGGCTTCCTGTAATTGGCATATTATACTTGAAGATGTGTGTTATAATTCTACAGGTGAAATTTTTACTTTAGAGTTCGATTTCCGTGTGATTCTAAAATTATCCTTAATTTATGGACATGAGTGTATATCACAAATATAACACGATTACATATTAATCAATATTACTTATAACTTACTATTACAAAATCATTATTTAAATCGGTACATACAATAGACAATTTCTAATATGCATATCAAAATTAATTAACAATTTAATTCACATGCGTAAATGGAATATGTTCATCCATTAAACAATCAATAATCGATCTAAATGCACTGCTGGAAACTGTAAATGCAACACCCTGAAGGAAACATGCAAATAACATGAAATTTACAACATGCATTAGCGGAGGTAAGATATGCAAATGATTAGAATTTCAGCGCAGACGCACATCACGCGCGCCTGTGGCGCCACTTCAAAGCGCTATTTAAGGCTTGGAGATTTCGACGATTTCAAGTTCGGCAATTGTGTTTTTCTTGTGGTTTTTTCAAAAAATCGATCAATTATGCCTCGTCGAAAACAGCGATCATCTTTTGATCAAGTATCCGAGTTCGACAGAGGAAGGATAGTGGCCTACCGAGATTGTGGATTATCTTTCAGGGAAATCGGTAGTCGTGTTGGACGAAACCAAACAACTGTAATGCGGATATGTGATCGTTGGATGCAGGAGGGTACGACGGACCGGCGTGTTCGATCGCATCCACCTCAGCGCACCACTTCACGTGATGACAGGCAAATTGTGCGCATGGCAGTGACGGATCACTCAGTCACATCACGAACCATAGCACAGCACATGCAGTCTGTAACGCATCATCCAGTGTCGGCGCGTACCATTCGACGCCGTTTACAACAGAGTGGTATGTCCTCAAGACGTCCATTGCTTTGTCTACCCTTGACGCAGAACCACAGACGTCTCCGCCGCCAATGGTGCGATGACAGAAGGATGTGGACGTGGACGGCAGAATGGAATGAAATTGTCTTTACTGACGAGTCACGCTTCTCTCTGCAACACCACGATGGTCGCATTCGAGTCTGGAGACACCGTGAAGAGAGGATGCTGAACAGCTGCGTTATGCACCGCCACACTGGTCCTGCACCGGGTATTATGGTATGGGGCGGTATTGGATATCACTCTCGCACACCTCTAGTACGCATTGCCGGTACTTTAAACAGCCAGCGCTACATCTCCGAGGTGTTGGAGCCAGTTGTCCTTCCTTACCTTCAGGGCTTGCCCACAGCCATATTTCAACAGGATAATGCGCGACCACACGTGGCACGCATTGTCCAACGGTTCTTCGTAAATCGGCAGATTGAATTGCTTCCCTGGCCGCCTCGCTCTCCGGATCTTTCGCCGATAGAAAACATGTGGTCCATGGTTGCTCTACGATTGACCCAGATTCCATCCCCAGCTGCCACAGCAGATCAACTTTGGCAACGTTTGGAAGCTGCTTGGTCTGCTGTACCCCAAGAAATCATCCAAAGTCTCTTTGAATCAATGCCGAGCCGTGTGGCAGCGGTGATCTCCAACAATGGCGGCTACTCTGGCTACTGATTTTGGCAGGAACCACACTTCACAGAAGTCTATAAATTTAATCATTTGATACTTGGTCAACATGTTATCTACAAAATAAATTTTGTTGTGATATCTCTTGTTTTTCTTGGCGTTGCAATTTGGGTGGCCAGCAGTGTATATTTTTACAGTAAAAATCGAAATACTGGGTATTATTTTTTCAGTTAAAAAGTTATTTGGAAGCCCATCTCGTAGCTTCTTATATTTCTACAAAAATAAAGACAATTATCAGGTGTTTCCTCTTCTCTGCATTCGCATTGACTGTTCTTGCCATGAAATTTGTGCTAATAAGTCACGAAACATCTATGTCCTGTAATTGTTTGATTAAGCATAAAGTCACCTTTAAGTCTGTTGGTCATCACTTTTGGGAACACCTCATAAACCATGCGTCCGGTCTCCGATTTATTCCATCTATGTTTCCAGTCCCTTATTGATCGTTCTTCGAACTTTCGTTTGATCTTCTTTCTTGTCCATTAAAATTCTGTTTGTACACTATCCAGGGTTATAGCCTCCTTCGCTATGGCGTCCCACTCTTCATTCTGCCTAATGCCAATGTGGGCTTTAACCCTGTGAAAATGGTTCTCCCTTTTTTCTCTAAAGATTTTTTCCTTGATATCATTAACCATTTCATCCCTCTATTTCATCGTGTTGAGCGCTTGTAACGCTTGTAACGCTCTTCGTGAATCTGAGTATGTTTCAAGACTCTTAATATCCTTCTCTTTCGCCGGCTTCGCATTCTTGATCTTCTTTCGAGAAATGACTTACTGTTTGAACAGAGTCCACAGACCAAAATTTTTGAGCCAATTCATCTGTGTGAGACTCAATAGCATTTACTGAAACTTGTATAGACTCTTAACGATTGTTATAAAGCTATGCACGCACCCTCTTTCAAGGACAGTTCATGAGCTTTATAACTGTTTCTCAACAATTGAAGGATGTAATTACATCCAAATATCTCTAGATAATATCGCCAATAGGGACAATACAAGCCAAATATAGCACCCCTTTTATTCTTGCGCATGCGTCTTGGCGAAATATTGAAGGGGAGAATGAACTGGTTTTTTTTTACTCGTCTGCTTGCCGGTGTTAGAAGAAGGTCGTTTTACTATGTGGGCGCGAGACGATTGGGAGTGTGGAGTTATAGGCCTAATCTTGAACTTCAAGTTTCATGTATTCGTTTTGGCATTAAATGTTTTTTCTGTATAATAAATTATTTTCATCATGCAAATCATTTTGTCCCCTTTGTTCCTGTTTGGAGGGAGTCAGAAGTATTTTATTATATAATCTATGTATTAATACTTATTCTTATTACTTGCGAGCCACGTGGGGCTGTTCATATCTTGGATAGCTTCACAGTGAGAAGTAATTCTGGGTTACGTTATTAAACTAGTATATAATTTTGCTGCTAATTTTAACAAGTTAATTTCAATTCTTTACTTCATAACGCAATGTATCCCATGGCCACTTTGGTCACTGTTACAACAATCGAAATTAACTTTTCCTGATATTATCCAACCTAACTTGTAACTCAAGTAAAACGGAAGGCTTGGATTATGCTTTATAAAGTTTCTGTTAATTAAATGCAAAACTACGTTTACTCCTAACAATATATCAATTTTACTCGATTCATAAAATGACGGTTCAGCTAAAGTGGGGTCTTTGAAGCAACCACAAATACTTGAAGGGATTACACATAAGGAATATTATCGGTAATTTTATCTATCACAAGCACTGAAGTCGAAACTAGTAGGTCACTTTTAAAGTGCGATGTAAACAATAAATAAACTTCCCCACTACTAAGTGTATTAAATGATCCCAAACATGAAATCGAAATGTTGCTATCTCTAACGGGTAAGCAAAGTATTTTTACACATTCCCTTGAGCTGAATGATCTTTGACTTCTGGTATGAAAAAAACACCGGAAATTCACAAGTTTGCGATTTGGGTTCTGCACATTCACTATTGCAGTACATATTAAAATCTTAGATTGTTAAGCGTTCAACGAACTTGATTCATAATGTGATGCATAAACTGCTAAAGATTGCTCCCCCATCGGAGCTACGGGTTTAAATGCAGCTGCTTCTGCTTTCGGTATAAACATTTTGCTTGTGATGACAGTGAATTAGAATTTGAATTCATTTTAAAATAATTCTCACTATGCAAAAAAGTATGATGTGACTTACCACAATATCTACACTTGTGAACACTTTTATACTGTCTAACAATATGCATATTTGACAAACAATTGAAACACAACTTGTTATTCTTCACAAACTCTATTCTCATCTGAGCAGGTAACTGTAAGAAGATTGAGACTTTTCACATATTATGATCTTCAAGGAATTAAGTACCCTTCGAATTAGAAACGAAGGCATTAATCTTGTTAAAACCAGGCTTATGTGTTTTAGCAATTTGAAACTTCTAGCGTAATTCTTCAAGAACTCTGTTAAATCTCGAAACTTTGGTATTTCAAGCTTTCTTAACAGTCTTTCCCACCATAATTTCGTAGACGAATCTAATTTTCGTAATCTATATATATAAAACAGTTCCGTAACTGACTGACTGACTGACTGAATGACGGATAACCGCTGGACCAAACCGCTGTACCTAAAGGGCTGAAATTTTGCATGGTGATACTTCTTATAGTGTAGGGGTGCACTAAGAAAGATTATTGAAAAATTCTTCTAAGATTTTTTAAATTAAATTTTTAAGCTGTTTTTTGTAACAATCTTTAAAGTTTGTATTTAAAATAATAATTTGAGGGTTATAAAATTTACATCACGAGAAAGATCATAAAAAGTCCTTTAAAATGAAGTCTTTTTCGCATCTGTAACTCTATTTTCTGATGTTTGGTGAATTTTCAAATATTAATTTTTAGAATTTAATTTATTAAATGCTGATCACGTGGTTTCTTTTCTTTTTGTGATACCTTAAATTAATTTTGCGTCACGTGCATAACAACGAAATAAATTCCCAAAAGAAATTTTAAATACGGTAAAAGATAAAATTTAACCACTAGACTAATTGAGATGGAAGTTTTTTAAGAATTTAATTCAAATTAGTATGTTTTATGGATATTAAACATACAAATTAATTGCGTACATTGACCATTGTATTTAATTTGAATATTTTCTTCTACATTATTTTGTCTATAAAAATATCCATTACAATTTTTTTATAAATATATATATATATATATATATATATATATATATATATATACCATTAGTTACATAAATTGACCATTGTATTTAATTTGAATGTACTCCGTAGCGAAGCACGGGTATTCAGCTATTATTATATAAAGCAATAGTGTATCGCTAAAATCACCAGCCTTCTGCTCTAGAATTTCTAAGGAACGAATAATTTAATTTATACTGCCCACTGTAAGCGACTGTCCACTAAATTCAAAATTGCTGTAAGGGACTCATTTTGAATTGTATTCAAGGACATCAATCTCCTAATATGAACGGAAACATGTTCACGCCGATTGGAATAGCGTTCTTGTAATAACTCCGAAGCTGTATAATAATTACTATCAGAAATTGCAATAGATCAATCACAAACAAAAGAAAAAACATTATCTGTGTTTTTATTACTATCATGACCATTTTCCCCTTAACATCTTGTGTTTACATCAGTGGTACATGTACTGCATATGGGATAAATGTAATACATAGAATAGTGTTGCATATGTGTATATAATAAATTAGCCATGTGTGTGTAGATCATTTGATTACCATGTGAATGTAAATTTTATATGTAAGTAAACTAGAATGTAACCACTGGAATGCAAGTAAACATATTACTGTATGGAAAAAAGCAATGTAAATGCTAAGGAGATGGTGGACCTTTCAAAGCGATTTTTTAAATTTTTACCTCAGAGATATGAAATTTTGCATCTATATTCATTAAAGTATAACACTATTAAACCCCTTATAAAATTTCCTAAATATTTTTTTAAAAAAATTTTATAATTAAAAAATTTAAATTAAATTAGCTTTTTTTAAAACTGCTCATCTCGACTCAATTTTTGACTTTTCCCCCTTAATTTTGCATTTATATTGCTTATAAATACATTTTGAACAAAGTTATGTATTTTTTTGTACTTTCGTTGAATAGTTAATTTTTAGGAAATATTTTTATGCTTGTACAGTACTCGGAATTTTCGTGAAATTTTTGTACTTTTCTACACTTATAAGTTATGCAATGATAACCTGAACGACCTCGAATCCTAAAGTGGATACATCACTTTATTTTCATGTATTACAGGATTCTTTACTATAAATTTCCTAAAATTTCTTCAAAAATTATGACACGAGGAGCATTGTAATGATGCGCCTTTAATTTCGATAAAAGTTATCTGAAATATTGTAGAAGAAATATGTAAAGGCGGCAGCATTACATTTTGGAGAAGTGTACCGGCATAAGAGACTTCTAATTAAAGAATAATACGGTGTCTTTTATGTTTGGGCAAGAGAGAAGGGGGACGAAAGCGGTTTGTCGGTGGTTTCCGATTCCAGACAAGATAACGGGGTTGGAGCCAGAAGTGACATTAAACTACAAAGCCTTTTGTGAACAAATTTATGAGTCAATGAGGGGGAATCTACGGCAGGACACGTGGAGTGGACTTTGGGTGGTCTTGAGTGACGAAATTGAGGGGCACACCCATTTGGAGAGAGATATCCAATTGAAGATTTTGAGTTTTGGATAGACGAATAAAAAAAACATTGCAGAACGTGGAATGGCTAGAGGTTTAATTAGAAGGCGGGATTAATTTTAGACAAAGAGAATGAAAGGAAATATATGCATGGTTCTGAAAGAAATAAAAAGATGATGAAGTTTTTGACGGGGAAGCTGTAGAGTCCCCGCACCCCCATGTTTTTTATCGTAGCAACTTAGATTGAGATTTCGTCGGGGAAGCTGTAAGGTCCTCGCACCCCTGTGTTTGGTTTCGAAGCTTGTATTGACGAGTGAAGCTGTTAGTCACTCGTAGAGATAAAATTTACGAAAAAGATACAAATTGGCCGTAGCTGAGTGGAGCCAGCAGCAGACGCAAATTGTCAACTATTAGGCCGGGCGCAAGTTGAGACGCAGCTGGGTGAGGTGGGGTGGGGTGACTCACCGTGAGATTCTGTGAAACAAAGAAGTGAATACTACACCGGATGTTGGAACGCAGGGTCCGGTGACACAGCTTGAGAGCACCCGTGAGCTGCGGAGGTTTGTGGTCGTGCCGCAGATTGTCACTAGTGACTACGACCTGCGAGTGAAAAGTTGCGTTGAATGTGAAGTCCACGATGGAGGAAAAATTAATACAGGCAGTTCGAGGGAGATCAGTACTATACGATACGTCACATTATGACTAAAATTTTTGATTTGTGAAGAAATAGCCCAAGAAATTGGAATGAAATATGCTGAGTTTTTATAATAATTTTACTTAAGATTAATTTATTTGAAGTGTACACGGGAAAACGGTTGCTCTTTTCAATTAAAAGTATTTCTTGAATTAGTTTGCTTACAATTATTCAATTTGTTCTCATGTAAATTCATCCTTTTGGACTACTACCGATTTCCGCTGCACCTTTTATTTGTTTTAGATAACATTTTATGGACAGCAGATTTTCGGCGAAAACAAAACTGCTTTGTAGGTATATTTCTTTATTTTCTATACAGATGTGTGTCATAGTTAGTATAATAAATGACAAGAATTATTTAGTTGAAAAGATGTAGATTTGTAAATAAAAATAAAATGAACACGTAATCTTGAACTTTAATTTCAACTTCTACAAATATTTTATAATCATGTACAGTAAAATTATAACATCGCTCCATGTTACGTACAGACGATTCGAAATGATGCATTTTCTCGGAATGATTTTATTTACTAGGAACTACCAATTAGTTACGTTCCCCTTTAACATGTTTTTCCGTTCGGAGGTAGGTATTAAAATTTTTCCGAAACTTTATCTAACCGGAATTTTAAAAGTAACATTAATTTAAATTTAAATGATTGAGTAAAGAAAGGTGTTACAACATTAAAAAATAAGCATTAAAAAATGTATTATATTTATTAAAAAGTATAAATATATAATGCTTTAAAGATTAATTTTTATAGTTTAATTATTATACATTCTCAGCACTTTCCATTCAACACGTAATCTCTCTGCCAAGGAACTGAACCTCCGGGTGAATTAAAGTATTCCGTGAACTTTTGACGAATCCAAAACGCTTAAGATTGGTTTGATGCAGTGGACGTAATTGATACTGTGGCAAAGCCTATTCGGTGATATTACCTCCAGTTTGCAATACTGCAGAATTTCTCAAATAGTTGTGCAGTAAGCAAGATACTTTTGTAATTTTTACTACAGTGCTTACTTTACATTCAAAAGGTGAACGAAAAACACGAAAACGCGAAGCAAGAATACCAAAACAGCACTCCACAACTTGCCTATCCCGCGAAATAGTTTTCACCATGGGTGTCAAACTCAAAGGCTAACTTGGGCCAAACAAACAATGTTTAACTATAGGTGCGCCGCAAAAAAATCAATATTAATAGAAACGTATGTTTATTTACCTAATTACAGTATATTCAACATAAATATACGCATTTTGTTTAATAATAGCAGAAAAAGAGTATAATTAAAAAACATTCAGTGAATTCTTCCTATCTTATTATAATTCTGCTTCGGTTATTTTATTATATATTATTGTGTGCCAATATATTGGCCGGGCCGCAAAAATGTTCGTCGCGGGCCGCAAGTTTGACACCCCTGATTTACACGGTAATAATTTCTATATTTTTCATTAGAAAATTCATTCTTGAGAATGAATTCTCCGTGCGTCTTTCTTTTCTTTAGATAATTGCTTTTCGGAAGCTTTTCACGAAGTAATGTTGAAATTACTTGGTCTTCGAATTCATCGGAATCAGATTCCGAACTTAGTTATGATTGTATATACATTGCCATCGCGCACATTTTCGTTTAAACACCCTCATTGGCACGCAGTTGAGATAGAACTGCTTCCCAATTTTCGCTCTCCCAGCGCGCAGTTGATTGAATCCTGCTTCCCTTCTTCACCTCACCTCACCAAGCTGCGTCTCAACTTGCGCCCGGTCTTAGAGTGGAGCCCGCCTCTAAGGTTTCGCATAGAGGTCATCAACCGTCAATCAAGTGAAGGCCGCATCCGAATTTCAGATAAAGAATTGATGCAAGTATAGAGTGCAGACCATTCAGACATCCTGCCAGACAACGAGAAGGTTCCCTCATCATAAAGCCAGACTCGACCGCCCCATGCCAAGCAAGTTCTTTTGATTCCCGGACCCATCGCAGTAAATGGAAGATTAGCTATCATAAAAGATCAGCAAACTGAGTGAGTGTTGTTTTGCATTATTTTGATTTGTTCAGTTCCCACGGTTTCGTGTTCGTTTTGGTGTGTTAGAGGAATAGGGTAAGTTTTGGATTATTTCGGTTAGGGTCAGATTAGTGATTTATAGTTTAAAGTCTTTACGCTCCCTAATCCTATAAAGGTGGTGAATAAATTGATAAATATTTTAATTAAATAATTGTGTAAGCTTAAAATTTGAAACATTAAAAAAGCTGGAAATTGAAAATTGAATATTTTGCAAAGAAGGTTATGATTATAAATGTTCGTAGCATAATTTGTAAATATTAGTTTTTTTTTGTAAATAAATTTTGATCTATTTCAAACGTAATGAGTTTGTTTAATTCATGTCTATTTGATCTGTTCGTTATTGTCAATTGGTGTCCAGAGCTTTGGGTTGGATTCAACAAAATAACTTAAACACAACGCAACCAAATAATTTTAATTATAAATTAATACGTACTAACCCAAATAAACTACGATTCAAGCCCAAAAATCTAAATTACGGACAGGCAATACGACAAGCATTGTAAAGACTTGCAAATCTGGAAATTTCGGACAGGCAATACGACAAGCATTGTAAAGACTTGCAAATCTGGAAATTTCTCATTTTGAGAAAAAGCCATTTAAAAGATGTTTTTTTCCCCTATCATTAATACTGACTTCTCAAAAGCCACCAACTTTTCATTTTACTTTTGCCTATATATTTTAAATGCATTTCATTACAATATTTACATGTTTTTAAAATATTAACTTTTTCTATACGGGATGGGATAGCATGTATCCCATGAATACGGGCCCAAGAATGAATATATATAGAGAGAGAGAGGGAATCGGAAAAATGGCCCCGTAAGCTAGAGTTTTATACACCCTCCTCCCCCCCCAAAAAAAAAAAAAAAAAATTCAAGTTCTTGCTCGATTTTTTGGTAATTTGAAAGTCCACCATCCCCTTAATGAAATAATTATGTTAATTTTTAAAGCTATAGAAACAGCATTGTAACAATGAAAATTGTATCTCTCTATTCTAAAAAAAAATAACTCCCGCTGCCACCGCTGTCAAAAGCTTGTCACGCTATCTCCTCCGAAACCGCTGGGGTTATGGGGTCGAGAGAGATACCAACGCATGCAGAAAAATTGGGGGGTGACCAAAGTAAGACATGTCTCATCTTCGTGGGACTTTAAGTTTTTAGATTTTATGTTTTGTGGGAAAAAATTGACTTTTTCATCTTCAGATTACGATAAGTCGCCAAAAAATGATCGTAGAATTTTCATCTTTTTAGAATCTAAGACTACAGACATTTCTCTTTCAAACTAGACCTCATTTGTTTAAAAATATTTTAAAACAGACTAATATTTTCATCAAAAAATGAAACACAGTTTTTCAAGAAATATCGTCCCATATGTTGATGTAATATCCATGATCCTCGAGTTTATATCTTACAAAGAAAATATTTACATCATCTGGAAGCTGAAAGCTTTCTTATTCATATAAACCTCATTTCAAGTCTATCTTAAAATTTCGATTTTTAATTCAGTTTTAAAGCTGATAATTCGACAGTGATGAAAATCCCTTCGCATAAGGGTGAAAACAGTAAATGGATGGAAGCTGTTACATTCCCTGAGAATCACCCCTATGTATCTCGCTAGTATGTTTGATTATAGTGCCGTTTACATGTGCCAAAAACCCGGGTAAAAGCAGGGTCGTTTCTTACTTTTTCCCTACGATAGGGAAAAATGCAGGGTTGATTTTCGACCCTGCTTCGACCCAGGATAAAACCCGCTAATTACCCATGATGCATTTCGAAGCTGGGAGAAAATAACATGGCGGGTTTGAACTTGTGTGAATCCATGAAAATGCAGCTAAATGATCGATGGAAGGATCTGGAACCCCTTAACGATCGCATAATTTTCAAGAAAACAGTAGAAAAGTGCCTATTTTTTTCCGGAGGATTTCATTTATTTCTTGATCTGACCATCTAGTTAAAAAAAAAAAAAATCTCCAATTGCATTATAAATAGAATGGTACTGCCATCTAGTATGTAAAATAAGAAATAAAATTTCATTTCAATAAAATTTCAGTAACATTTTCATTTAAAGTGTTATGGTAAAATTAATAAATTTAATAAGTATTATCTATAATTAAAAGTAACATTAAAATTTATTTATAAATTAATTATTTTAGAATTCACAGATAAAAATTTA
This sequence comes from Dolomedes plantarius, assembly GCA_907164885.2. NCBI lineage: Eukaryota > Metazoa > Arthropoda > Arachnida > Araneae > Dolomedidae > Dolomedes > Dolomedes plantarius. The sequence goes on along the minus strand of OU015502.1, from coordinate 54,627,205 downwards.
TTTATATCTATTTATGATTTTTTTATTTATACAAGACTAAAAATTACTGAAACAAAATTGAAATCAAAATTACATTTTGATTTTATAAAAGGATTTATTAAAACAATAAGTAATAAGGACCATGCACTTCGTAACGAGATAAATGCGGAGTTCGAAGTTGGAAAGCTAAAAATAGCAATACAGTGAATTTGGAAAAGTATGACACTGGCTGAGATCGAACCCATAACGTAATTTACAAGGAATGATGGTGTATGAGGATCATTTCCGCCGAATCATGTGACGGCCTTTACTTCCGGTAAGACGGGTAAAAGCAGGGTGAAAATGTGGTCCCATGTAAACGGACTTCGAAGGTTTTCCCTATTAGCGGGTAAATCCCGGGTATTATTGTTGTCCATGTAAACGCAGCTTATGATTCTTTGCTTTACCCACGGCTGATGAGCCAAGCAAAGACAGATAATTTTTTTTATTTTTTCAGTCTAATTGCTTAACATTTTGTCGTTTGGGTGTTGATTCACCTATGTTTCTAACTTTGGGTGCTAATGCACCTGTGTTTTTGTTCTTTATGTGTTAGTTGCTAGGCTGCGTCATGCATATGGCTATAGTATTTGCAAACTTTAGATAATTGATGCATTTCATGCTTTGTGGTTAATGGCTGATTTAGCGCATGGCCACGAATGCTATTTGTTGTTTATTTGTCCCGTTATGTATATATATATATATATATATATATATATATATATATATATATATATATATATATATATATATATATATATATATATATATATATATATATATATATATATATATATATATATATATGGAAGATGTAGCACTGCGAGAGTTGATGAATTTGGGAACTAAGTTTAGATTACCTAGTACTAATAATAATAAGAAAATAATAAGTTTCTTAAATGCTGATTTAGATAAATTTATTTACAAAATAGCAATTAATTACTCTATACCTACAGAAGCCTTCAACCCATGGAAAATTAATTTACTAAAACTAGTACATGCTAAACTACCCAATAATAGTAATAACATTAATAATTCCTATAAACACTTTAAAGCTGCTATTACAAAATTACAAGATGACTTTATAGTCACTTATGTAGATAAAGAAGCCAACAACTATGCAATAATTTGTAAAAAATATTTTGCCATATGTTTAAAAAAACAGCTAGAAAATAGTGATCTTTTTCAGCCATTAAAAGAAACTACTAGTATTATTATTAAGAAAATAATAGCAAAATATAAACTACTAGGTATTTCATCTAACAATTATCTTTTTCCTTATATTACTTTAGTTCCTAAATTTCATAAAACACCTATTGCTTTTAGAGCAGTAACCTGTGGTCACAACACTTATTCTACTAAAGCAAGTAAACTATTATTAAAGTACCTTAAATTAATCTATAAAAATATAATATCTGGTTTTTGTGGTATAATTGATAATAGCTATAGTCTAATTAGAAAACTACAAACATTAGATAACTGTAAATATGTAGTAACTTATGATTTTAAAGATCTATTTAAAATTATCGATATAATTGATTTAAATAGAATAATCATAATGTTAGTACAAAATAATATTCAATACTTAAGCAACGAAATTAAACTAACTCGTTTCAATAGGCTTCTAGAATTAGTAACTAAACATAATTACATAGTTCATAATAATAGTATATACTTACAGTCCAAAAGTGTACCACAAGGTGGTAATGCTTCAAGTATGCTAGCTAATTTATACTTATATAATTTTGAATTTAATAATATAGAAAATACCAATTACAATATATTTAGATATGAGGCGGTGAAAGGCAAAGTGGTGTAAGTCACATTTTCAACTTTTTTCATTTGAGGGCAAAAATGTAATCTCCATGTTTAATTTAGAGTGGAATTGTAAATAGTTATTATTTGCAATATTATAATAATTGTTATGAATTATAATTTGTTCAATTTATGGTGGAATTTTTGTAGTTTTTGCAGTAAAACTCTGTTGACTTACACCACTTGACTTACTGACTTACACCACTTTGCCTTTCACCGCTTCATATATAGATGATATAATAGTAATTAATAAAAGTAATAACCCTATAGACTTAAATTTTTACCCTCCTAATCTGGAACTAATTAAAAGTAGCCATGATAATATTAATGTAAACTTTTTAGAGTAAATTTACTTTTGACTTATACGACAAAAGATCTGACTATAATTTTAATATTGTTAAATTTCAAAATTATCTAACCTGTTTACATAAATCTGTTTTTAATAACATTATTGTAAATCAGTTAGTTATTATAAATAGGCTATGTTCTAAAGACAATAGGATTAAGCATATTATAGACTTGAAAGCTGTGCTAACTCGGAATAATTACCCAGTAAGTCTATCCAAAAACATAATTGGTTGTTTTTGTTTTAATGAATAGTTTGTTCTGTTGCATTAATATGTAAAACATAACAATAGGTTAAAATAGAAAAAATAACTACTAAAAATAAAAATAAAAATCATAAGTAAAAATAAAAATAATAATAAAATTACTCTTAGTAGTAATAATAATAAAAAACTAAATAATTAAGGGAATAATAGTCCTGAAATACGGTAACCTAAGTAAGTCTGTAACTGTGAATCCACTACCTCAATGGTTGCAAGTTTTGTGACGTCAGTCATCTTGCGGTTACAAGTTCTTAACTTCCACTCTGACTAGCGCCAGGCTTGGTGTTCTTTGGTTAAGTACTTTTATTCAAACTTAATTCAATTATTAATCAATTCTTTTGTTAATAATGGACTGTACGGTGTCTGAGTGTGTTTATTTTATAGATCATACTCATCGGAAACAATCCATTGGTTTTTAGACAGTATTGACACCGCTGATGAAGAAATGCTGTCAAAAACCTTATTCATACTTTTTTTTTCATGTTGTTTGTTCCTGGCTGCAAGTAGCTTTAGAGCTATTACTGGTTTTCTCTTTCACTGGTTTTCTCTTATTCTTATATATATATATATATATATATATATATATATATATATATATATATATATATATATATATATATATATATATATATATATATATATATATATATATATATATATATATATATATATCTATATATATATCTATATATATATATATCTATATATATATATATATCTATATATATATATATATATATATATATATATCTATATATATATATATATATATATATAGATATATAGATATATATATATATATATATATATATATATATATATATATATATATATATATATATATATATATATATATATATATATATATATATATATATATATAAGCACATATTCCCCTTCATGGCCATTCTTACAAAAGGGGTATGAAATTTGCCGTTCTAAAGAGGGAATCGGAAAAATGGGCCCCGTAATCTAAAGGTTAACCCAAGAAGCCGAATTACTCATTTTTCGGAAAATCTTAGTAAAACTTAAACTTTAGAGCCACGGATGCGTACGTATGCTTACCAAAGACCGACACCCCCCCCCCTAAAAAAATGCTGAATGCTCTTAAACAGAGTATACCCTAATGTTGTACAAAACTCGTATAAATATACGCGAAATATTTTATACTAATTAAAAATTAAGTAATCAAACGTACCATGCAGCCAAACATCGCGCAAAGGAATAGGGCGAGATATCCCTGCAGCTCCATTTTGACTGTTATGAGCAGTTGTTTATGAGACTTCTGTTGACAACCACTCCTGCCCAAAATCTGAACTCATTGACACTAGTATTGATAAGGAGAAGAGATCTGGCCTTGTCCCCAGCGGATCTTGATGTTTTGCTGAGTAGTCGCTCTTCCATACGCTTTAATTTAAGCGGAAAAAGAGAGCAGAAGAGAAATATAAAGATAAACCTCCAAAGGGCAATTTTATCTTGTTTGAGTTTCGCAGATATGAAGAAAGTGAAAATGGATCATGATTTCACAGATGTAGAGTACCAAAGAATTTTTTGATATTAAATTACTTCGATTTATTATCAGTTAATATTTTATTTGTATATTTTATGTATCTACTGATGTATATACCCGGTGTGATGTAAAACTTTCTCCGACGAAAAGGTTTTCGCTTGTTGAAAAGGTATAAGGCTGCTGTGTACTAACCCTACTGGGTTCATTCACCTAAATGTTAACCTATGGGGAAAATTTATCCACTATTGACAGCTCCATAAATGCTGACAATCAAATAAAAATGGTACGTTCAGATAGCCTGAACGTTTCTGCACCTTGCAACAGAATTCATTTTATAAATTGCGCCCACCAAAGGAATTTAGGTGCGTTTAAACCACACTCTACCAGATTTTTCTCCCGAATAATTTAAATTTAAAAATATTGTTTGCATTTATTTTAAACGAAAAATGTCCCATGATGTAACATTTCTTTCTCTATTACGGAGTACAATTTTTTTTAAAAATCTTTCAATCTAAGTCGGTTGGTTGGTTGGACAGTTAGGGTTTTATGGCGCAACGTCTAGTAAGGACAAGCTGTACCAAACACTTGTCGAGAGCAGAACCAAAGCGGTTGTATAAAAATTATTAAGTACAAGTATGTAATAATAACATACATCAGTGGAATAAAAGGTGATAAAAGTCAATAAGGTATAAACAGACAGTTATAAAACAGTGATAAAAATTATAGTATAAAAAAGGTAACAAAAGTAGTCATATATATATATATATATATATATATATATATATATATGATAATAAAAGCAGTAACGTGTAAAAGATGATAAAACCGATTAAAACAGTGAAATATATGTCGTTAAGAGTCATACATATAAAAGGTAGTTTGACGTCTGATAAAAACTGACATGTTTAAAAGAGTCAGATTGAAATGAAAAGATCGGTCCGTTTTAGAAAAGAAATCAGGACATCATGATTTGTTGGGGAAGCTTGCCCCAGCAAATTAGAGAAATATCGTAAAAGAAAATAAATTCAACAGTGAAAAAAGACAACAGTGAAACAGATGAAAACCAAATCCTCTGGATAGGGAAACCCCATCCAGATTAACGCCAAGTACTCGAAAAGGGCTAAGAAGAGCGAGAGATCGAGTGTACTCTCCCTGCAGGTTGAGAGGCACCAGGTGGAAAGTTACTGGATTCTATCTCCTCGGTATCAGAGATACCGGAAAAATAGATCTCTAGCATGTCGTGAGAGGATTCTTGAATATTAGTTTTCTTTAAAGACTTTGGATCTTTTTGTTTGTTTGTAACAACAGGTTTATTGCGGTCTTCGACAACTGTTTTGGTTTTCTTATATCTTGGTTGTGATTTTATTTGTGGCAGGGCGAGAAAGGTTCTATTTCTATTGGGTTCCAATTATAGATTTTCGAAAGTTCGGGATTGTGTCAAATGTGTGGAGACTTTGGCATTAGTAGCTTTTTGATTAGTGGATGGTGGCAAAGACTCTTGAGCTTTTTTAGTATGTCCTGAAACTACAGTGGCAGATGAGACATGATGTCAGTCTGGGTACTGGCATTTTTAAAAACTTTTCTCAGAGCAGCTGAATATGACACACTGACCTTTGGAGGTTTCGACTCTATCAGTTGCCTGGCTTCTGGAAAGGACATTTTCTGGGTTACCTTCAAGGTTTGGATTTCCTTTTCCATTAACCACTTAGGACATGTTCGGGAATAGACAAGATAATCAGCTCGACAATTTACACACCGGGGGGATACTTCGCAATTCTCTCTGTCGTGGCCAACTTCTGCGCAACGGGCGCAGGTAATGGACCCACGACAAGAATCCTTCGAATGTCCAAAGTGCTGACATTTAAAGCATCTTAACGGATTAGGAACATAAGATCGCACAGAACTAAGGACCCATGCCATCTTCAGGTGACTTAGAAGATCTGACGTGTCAAATGTCAAGATGAGGTGCTTCGTACGAAGCATCTTCCCATCCCGACGTATAGTTATGCGTCTGACAGCTGTCACATTTTGTTCTCTAAGGTTTTCAAGTATCTCATCCTCAGGAGTGTCTAAAAAGTCAGACTCCGAGATGACACCACGCGATGAATTCAAAAAGCTGTGGGGAGATACGAGAATAGGAAACTGACCAAGAGAAGTACACTCAGAAAGACAAGCAACCTATTGAGGTGATGACGCCTCAACTAAAAATCACCCGATATTAGTTTTATTATAGATTTCACTTCTCCAACAGATGACTGCAATGACTTGTAAATTAAGAAAGGAGAAACGTTATTAAAGGTACCTTCTTGTCGTTTTAAGATAAAGAATCGAGCATTAACAAAAACGGTCTGTTCATTGACTTACAGTGGGATATTTTTTTGAAATTTCCATATAAAGGGCCTGATGTTCGGACCTGACGGCACCACCCACCAAGGAGCCCAACAAGGGGATGCAAGTTCCTACAACAGTGCTAATCAGGTCTATACGCGCACAGACCACTGATGTAACAGTCAGATGTCCAACAGGAGTCCGATTGCTTGAACCCTGAGCCGATGTGTTTAATTTTTGGGTAATTAAGCTCGCTAGACATGTCCTTTAAGGATCGGCCATTTCTGTAATACCCGACGATTACACCTTCCTTGAAATCAGATAACTCTGCACTTCGTGGCATCTTGCATGCGACTAATGCCAATGTTGTTTCCTACATGATATTTAACAGCGGAGGGTGTGACGTTTAACAGGACCGCAGATATCGTCATTTGCATGGGTGTCCAAATACTTATTGGTAGACAGTGTATTCATTCTGCAGTACCCATAGAACTGGTTAGAATGTGCACGTAGATCCTGATTTATCTTATAAAATTACACGTTCATTAAACGGGTGCTTGTTAAAAGGATGAAACCCCCCCCCCATTTATTTTTTATCCAATTTATTTGGAAGTGCACACAGGTTAACTCGTAGAAATCCTTGTTTAATGCTGATATGTCCAATTCAAAGTTAGGTGTGAGCGCGAAGCACAGTGTTTACGCCAAGTCAGAGCTTATTGGCATAATCTGAAATCTTGGCAGTCGCCAATCAAGGCGATTGTATTGTAACCCTTCTGTGCAAGAGGGGAAAGTTTGCTATAGTATAAGCAGTAGCGTCTGCAAGCTCGGTTCCCATATCGTTGGGATTCGACATCATAGTTTCGAATAAATTTTTGCTTTTGCTTACAGTCCATACTTTTAATCTTACATTGAACATTACTCTTCACACAGTTGTATAATTTTTAGATTAAATTGTATAATTAATAGTACTTTTAATTGGAAAAATGATTACACAGGTCTGCGACAAAAAAATTGTCTCAAATGTAATCAGTGATTTTTTTAGTATTGTTGGGGCTGATTATGCGAAAATTATTGAAAAAATTCCATCAAGTACAGTTTTGTTACAATTAGCATGTCTTGTTGTGTCGAATTTGTGTATTTTTAATGTAAGTTAGTACTATGTGTTAAAACAAAATTTCAAATATTTCCAAAGAAACTGTTATATTTTGCTTACAAACACTTTTTTAAGTAATGTGAGAAAGTTTTAAGGCGTTTGCAATGAAATAGACATTCTTATATATACTGGACAGTCGTACTAAAACTAGTGTAATACAGTTGAAACTGCATCACTTTCCCATTAGTGCCTGTCTATGGACCTTCCCTCCCATCCCTTATTATGTCCCTCCACTGACATCTTTCGTGTCAGTGCCTGTCTTTCCCCGCCACCCTCCTTCCCACCACTTTTCACTGTACCATATTCTCCTTCAGTTTATCTCTTTGCTCTGTGATGTTTCTAGTTTTATGAAGAGGTGATATATTTTTAACAATTTTGTGGTTGATTTGAGGGTAATGGCTTCCAGGCAATGTCTCAATTCATCAGATTGTTTCTGCTACATTTGTAGTAACTATACAGTTAAAAAGCAACAAAGAAATGTTTCTGATTTTGTTAGAAAGTGTACTTTACTTATTTTAGCATGAAATTAGGCGATCAAGATAAGCCTTGGGTCCCGCACAAAGTTTGTTCAGTCTGTGTCAAAGAACTAAGACAGTGGTTTCAGGGTATAAAGCAGTCCTTTCGATTTGGAATACCTATGGTTTGGAGAGAGCCCAAAAACCATAGTGATGACTGTTAGTTTTGTTCCTGTAAAGTGCAAGGTTTCAATTTTAAAAAATAAGAAAAATATTTCTTATCCAAACATCCCGTCAGAAATTCGTCCTATTCCTCATGAACCCGGAGTACCAATGCCTTTTCCTCCAGATTCTCTGAATGATACGAGTATTTTACATGATCCCAAACCATTGCCTCCACCATGTGATAGTCATGAAGACAATGATTGCTACGAACCTGCCGCAAGTGAACCTATTTTGTTCTACCAATCTGAACTGAACGGTTTAGTAAGAGACTTAAAGCTCCCAAAGGATTTAGCAGACGTTTTAGGATCTAGATTGAAAGAAAACATTTGTTGGCTCCAGGCACGTGCTTTTCTTGGAATCGAACTAGGGAAAAGGATTTTGTGCCTTTTTTCTGTCAAGAAGGTGATCTTGTTTTTTGCATTGCTGTTCCTGGAGTTATGGCAAGTTTTGGAATAGAATATGTGCCGGAAGAATGGATAATTTTTATTGATTTGTCCAAAAGAAGCCTAAAAGAAGTTCTTCTACACAACAGCAATAAGTTAGCTTCGGTGCCTGTTGGACATTCGGCATTCTGTCCATCTAAAATAGTGTTGTGAAAATCTTGGGCTGGTTTTTAGCAGAACTTGTTATTCAGATCATAAATGGATGATTTTTGGCGGTTTAAAAGTGATTTTAATGTTGCTTGGTCGACAAAGTGGCTACACAAAGTTCCCTTGTTTTATCTGCGAATGGGGTAGTCGTGACGGGAAGCAAAACTATATAAAGAAAGAATGGCCGCTGAGAAAACCTTGCAGGTTCGAGTTTAAAAAGTTCGGAAGGAGAGTCGTGTAGATCCCAAAAAGGTATTACTTCCACCACTACACATTAAGATGGGTTTGATGAAACAATTTGTCAAGGCATTGCCAAAAGAAGGAAAATGTTTTATATACCTTTGAGGGCAGTTTCCTGGGTTATCCGAGACAAAGATAAAAGGAGTGTTTGTCGGACCTGACATCAGAAAACTAATGAGGGATGCCAGCTTTGAGAAAAAAAACGGAAACAAAAGAAAAAGCAGCATGGGTATCTTTTAAACTAGTTGTAACCAGTTTTCTGGGAAACAAAAAGGACCCAAACTCCAAGTCAATCGTCGCTGACATGCTAGACAAGTTCATGAAGCAGGGTTGTAATATGAGCATAAAAGTTCATTTTCTCCACTCACACCTTGACTTCTTCCCTGTAAATCTTGGTGGTGTCAGTGAGAAGCAGGGCGAAAAGTTCCATGAAGACATCAAGAAAATGGAAAAAAGGTACCAAGTAAGATGGAACGTTTACATGATAGAAGATTACTGCTGGATATTAAAAAGGGACGATCGTCAAGCAGTCTACAGCAGGAAGAGCACTAAATGAAGTTTTGATATCAAGAAAAAGCTCTTCTACAAGCAGGGCCGGATTTAGATGAAAAGAGGTCCTAGGCTATTCCACTTATGAGGCCCTTTCACCTCTCCTTTTTAAATTTGTAAATTACATGAGAGATAATAAAATACATCATTACTGTGATATATATCAATATATTAAATGAAACGTGTTGTTATCGGTCCAGTGTTTTAGTGTTCACTGTTTTTAGAATAGTGTAAAATAAAATTTTGCTAGCAATTTGAATGTAGGCTCCTCTTGATATTGAGGCCATAGGCTGAAGCCAAGTTAGCCTATAGGAAAATCCGGCCCTGTCTGCAAGGACTTTTGACTCAGTTATGCACTTTTTTCAATATTCTGTTGTGTCAATGTAAACCATGACATCTTTTATCTGTTTATTAAAAGTTAGAACCTTTAGAAAAAATGTTCAAAAATGAGTTAATTGAGTTTTTTACCCAAAATACATACCCATTTTGTGAAATAACCTGACGTGATAGAAAAAAAAAAGGATTTCATTTTTGAAATCAGCACTGAAAAATACATAGAAATCAGTTATCAAAGTACAAACAACTTTTAAAAATATTTTCTTTTGCAGACCTGTGTTATCGATAGTGCGCGGCTATTAAAAAAAAAAGTAGCTCAACATTTCAAAAATGGTCAGCGCCACCTATCGGTAACAGGGATAAATTTGCTGTTGAGGTTGTGCCATCTATCGTTAGAAATTACAACTAAATGACACCACCTTCAATTTAAGTGGCGAGTTGTAAAAAATATTTTATATAAAGGAAAGACGTTCTATGTAATATATTAGTCTCCTTAATAAGGCTTTACTATTAAATGGTAGCAATGTAGACAATAAATGTCTTAAAAATTTCTGAAACCTTCGCACTTAGCGTAAAAATGGAATACAACCTCCGACGATGAATTAGTTTTAATAACAAATGAATAACAAGAATTATGATGGAAAATAAG